>PVJH01008026.1:0-88322 GCA_004026705.1 Nesogale talazaci | reverse complement strand
AATTGGTTTAAAAATATCCATGACATCTGTTGATTCTTCTCCTTTTAAGTTTGAATCTTTGTCGTTGTCTTCTCCGCAAAAGATGCTGATGCCCAGCAGGGAGAGGGGGCCCTGGTGTTCCATCAGGTATGCTCAAAAGGCTCAGATTCTTTGACTTGCTGGCCAACCTGGTCTAATATTGAACTGTCGCTCCTTCAGACGCTAATGGGAATGGAGAAGGCTATAAATAGACACACGGCACATATACGGGCAGGCGGGCATGTGCAAGCTCATTCACTGCCTATGTCAATAATCCCATGAATTTAAAATGTGAATGAATGGTTTTCCCACATGTTTACATATATCCTTATATCCAAGAAGTGAAGGCTCTTATGCATAGGAAATCTCCCCCAAAAGCCGCACGTGCATTTAGCCTTTCCTTCTGGGAAGATGCCTTCCCACATTCTTACCTTGATGATGTCTTCTAGAAAACTGGGAGAAGCTGCTGCAGAAGCTGCCATAGTGGTTCAGGCATCAGAATGATAGTGAGGATGGCACGGGACTAGACAGCATTTCCTTCGATGGTGCAGAGGGGGGCTGTAGGTTAGAGTAACTCCAGGACATCTCTCCACACACCAACAATGGATGACACCCCAGGAAGACTTCTGTGAGAATGACGGGCCAGAACAAATGAAGCCCTGGGCGCCGTGTCCAGCACACAGCACGGTCTTGCCCCCATTATGTGGGGTGGGTTTGTGGTTCTCGTTGCTGCTGCTGTGACAGCACATGTGACTGGAGAACATCCGGGACTCACTGTGTCACTGAGTCCTATCAGGTGCCCAGCAGGTGGCTTCCCCTGGATAGTGCCAACACTCAGCTCGTCGCCAAAAGGTGGATGATTCCAAACTATCCAGAAGCACAAAGCCCAGGCCACAGTCTAACCTGTGAAAGGACAGACCCAGGAAACCCTAACAGGGTGTGGTTCTGCCCTGCCACACAAGGGGTCGCCACAAATGAGCATGGACTTGATGGCAGCTGACACCTAAGACCCAGTCTCTGCCTGACACCCACCCCATGGTCCAACCCCATTCACCTCCCGGGACATGCTTTTATCTGCACCCTGTATCCACAGGAAACACCTTCTTGCTTTCCCATCCCTCCTTTCCTCAATTTCTTTCTTCTTGTTCCAAATAAATGCAGGGGCTCCCGCTTAGCAGCCTCCCGTCACCCACCTCCATCCCAAGCAAAGGGCCCAGGAGCAACTGCATCTCCTCGGAGCTTGTTGGAAACCCACATCCTCCAGCCCCATCCAGGAGCTACTGAGCCTGAGACTCTGGCCCCGGGGAGGGGCCACTAGTGTTTTCATAAGCCTTCCAGGTGATTCCGATGCCCACTCAAAGGACCCCAGTGGTTAAGTGCTGGGGTGCAATCTACATCGGTTCAAGCCCACCAGTGCCTCTTCGGGAGACAGGTGTGGCAGACTGCCTCTGTAAGGTTAGCAACTTTGGAAAACCCCACGGGGCAGTTCTACTTTGCCGGTCCCCGTGGGTGTTTCTGGGGCTGCAGACCTGCTAGACTGTGAGTATCCTTGGGTCATGAACCTCATGATTTGGAACAAGCTGATACTAGAAGAGGAGCCCTGGTGGTGCAGCGATTAAGTGCTCTGCCACCAAACGGAAAGGTGGCTGCTTGAACTGACCAAGAGCTCGGCAGGAGGCAGACCTGGCGATTTACTTCCGTAAAAATGGCAGCCAGTAGTGAGAGGGGCGATCCTGGGAGGGTGGAGAGAAGGTGGGGTAGAAAGGAGGAAGTGATTATAAGGATCTCCACATAATCTCCTCCCCAGAGTATGGACAACAGGGAAGATGATGAAGGGAGCTATCGGGCAGTGTACAATTTGGCAAAATAATAAATTATCAAGGGTTCCCGAGGGAGGTGAGAGGGGAAGGGAGGGGAAAAATGAGGAGCTAATGCCAAGAACTTAAGAAGAAAGAAAATATTTTGAGAATGTTGATGGCAACAAATGTACAAATGTGCTTTGCATACAATGGATGTATGTTTGGATTATGACAAGGGTTGTATGAGTCCCCTGAAAATGATTTTTTTTAATTAGATACAATACAAAATTAATCATAAGATATCATCTAGTTTAAAAATAATCAGGAACATAAAAAGGTCATGCATTTTGCCACACAAGAAAATATATGACAGCCTGAGAGTCCTGATGGGACCGTTCCATCCCACCTAAGGTTACTCGGAATCTAAATCCTCTCAATGGCTCCCAATGACAATTGATTACTAATCAATTTGTGGTGAGTGGGTAAATGTGGATTTAAGATTCCTGGCATCACTTTCTTGCTTAGTCAAATAGGTAGAAAGAGGAAGCTGCCGAGGGGAGTATATATGAGTGAAGATTATAGAAGTTGTGGTCATTTTAAGTCTGACTCTACCACTTACTGACTGTGTGATCTAAGTCTTATGACTTAAATTTTCCAGGCCTTCTTTTTTATCCAAAAGCACATAAGTACCTCACAGAGCAGGCTATCCAATAAATACCATGTCACATGGAGCAAATGCTCAAAAACCATTGGCATTTCATACCATTTTAAATTGCTGTGGATTTGTTTTACAAATCATATTCGGAGGAGAATGGTGGGTTGATAACGCAGTGCGGTTAGAAAGGAGTGCAAACTAGAAAAGATTGCTTATTTGGCCAAGTATGAAAATGCCTCAACTTTGGGGAGAAGGGTCAGCCAATCTCATAAGCACCCTTTACCCACTGGTAAGGATAGCTTCCATCACCACAGGCTAGTCCAGTGATGATACTGACCAAGGTTCATTTGCATTCCTTTCCCAGCTATTAACTGTCATCTCTGGATTCTACCCTCCTCTTCCTTAAACTGGTCTGCAAAGTGGAGTTTCCTGGAGAAACTTAACCAGCCAATGCCTGGATCTTACTGATAGAGATGCTGACTTAACTGGTTTGGGGCACAGTCCCATCATTGGGATTAGTCATGTCCTTCCTCAGGTGATTCTAAGAGGCAGCCAAGTTAGAATCATTGAGCAGGTATTCAGCAGAGCAAATTGACTTGACTGTATTCCTTAACAGTCATCAAACTACCAATCATAGGACCCAGCACCATCACTGAACAGCTGAGCCCTTCAGACTCGAATGGGTCTTTCTGTCTTAGTTCAAAGATCCAAGTGTACTCAACTCATCATCTTTGTAAACCTAAGCAGATTGTTCAATTTCCCTCGGTCACATCTCCCTTCTAGGAAAATGCAGGGACATAGCCATCACATTCAAGGATTGTTTCATAACAGCAAGATAGTCAATACCATGCAATGCAGAAGACACCAGCTGTGTTTCAGGCCCAGGTCTGAGTGATGGACTATTTCATTTCACTTGATCTTGACAGCAACCTTGAATGTGCTTTACTTATTTTCTTGTCATAAATATATGCGTGTATGTATATCACGGTGCCTACCAAGCACTTACCAACTTTTACATGTATAATCCAGGGGTGCCTACTACATTCATCATGCGGTGCAACCATCACCATATCCACTGCCAACTGTTCCATCAAGGGAAATACTATTGGTATCTCCATTTTGCAGTTAAGGAAACTGAGCCTTAGAGAAAATAAGACTGCTGAGTGCTAGAGCCTCTGTCCTTACCTCTGCACCTGATTGCCCTTGGCTCGTGGGAGAGTTACAGGAAATTATACATCATGCTTGCTTAGCACAGGGCCTGAAGCATAGGAGGAGATGACAAACACATGCCAGTCCTCTTCCCACTTGGACAAGGCCCAACTTCCCAATGAGATGCTGGGAAGCACCACACTGACACAAACCAAGAGAGGCCCATGATCCTCGTAACAAGCAAGGAGATGAGTGACCCAACCTGACACTGGCAACTCCATACCAAGAGCCCCCTCTTTGGCAGCCTGGATTAAGGCTGGCCCCTCTGCCTTCATACCCGTGGGGCTGCCCAAGCGCTCCAGGAAGAGTTCAAGTGACCATAAGATCCTAGGTGATGTTTCTTTCTTCAGCAGATGAGGATGAACCATGCAGCAAATTGGGAGAGTGAACCTTGTTTTTAAGGGCAGTGTTGCAGGAACAATTTTGTTTTAAATAGCAATTGTCCAAGGACATAAGAATATATTGCCACAGGAATATATATATATATATATACACACACACACAAATATGCATATAGCCCATATTTGCATAGAGAATAGGACCAAAACCCAAACAAACTTACTGCCATCAGAAGTTCAAAACCACCAGCTGCTCCTCAGGAGAGAGTGGAGGTTTTTCTACTCCCACAAAGAATTAGTCTCAGGAATGTGCAGTGGCAATATATAGGCAAACTATGTCCTCTCTAGTGGGTCTCTTGGAGTCAGAATAGACTGAAAGGGTAGGAGTGTTTGTTTGTTTGTTTGTTTTGAGGACAGAAGAAAGAGCAGAGATGGGGCAGGCAGATGCCACACCACATGAAGACTTTCATGGTCAAGGAAATGACCAGGAAGGACCTTCCCCCAGAGAGTCTTCTGCTAGAGCTGGTACCCTGAATTCAGACATCTGGCTTCTGAAACTGTGAGAGAATAAATCTCTGTTTCTGAACTGCCCTCCCTTGTGGCCTTTCTGTTATAGCTGCACTAGAATGCCAAGGCAGTAGCCATAATGTTGTCTGTATAACAAATGTCACAATAATTATCATTGATGGCTATAACAAGAGCCATAAAGAGAGCATCAGGGTAACAAAATCTCCTCCTGTGGGCTGCAAATAAATCATCCACCAGAAGCAAAGCTGAGGAGAGGAAGTGCTAGACAGAGGCAGCTACCCAAACCCTTCATGACTCCCCCCATCCAACCCACACCAGCCCTCCCACCCACTGAAGAAACCTTAGGAAGGACAAGGACGTCAGACTCAAAACTCCATTAATATTTAGATAGATAGGCAGATAGATTTATATATATAATTAACTGACTTTACCCAGTATGTGTTTTCATAATTTTAATGCAATTAAAGTAACACAATACACCCTGTTTTATCATCATTCTCAATTACTGCCCCAGAATGATGATTTCCAGGGGACATGGCCTGTGCACAGTCATGTTGAAGAGCAGAGTGCCTTTACGGATGGACATTTAGAGGTATGCTGCAAATATTTCATGAATGCCCCATTTGGGGATCTTAAGAGTCCCTCTCTCTAAATTTCCACTAGGAAAAGTTGCACTGAACCAGATTCTTGAGTTTCTTCCAGGAGACAGGCTTACATAGAGGATTTCAGGGCTGAAGGTAGGGCGCTGATATGGTCAGCTACGGGGTTGTCTCTCATTCTTGGCAACATTTGTTCACAGAAGGAAACCCTGCCCAGCCCAGCGTCCTCTTCACCACAACCTCCAACCTGTCTGAGGCCGCCCTTGTAGCTACTGGGTCAGTCCATCTCAGCAACAGTCCCCCACACCCTCTCCAGCCCTCTGCTTCCTCAAACGTGATCCATCCCTCCCAGCAACGCATACGAATAAAGCAAGCCAGACACCGTCTTGCTAGGCTCCATCAGGGTTTCAAGGGTTGACTTATTGGAAGTAAGATGGCTAGCGCTGTCTTCCTAGATTTATATTGCCAACTTTCTCTTGTCAAATGGACATATACCCACCACCAGAGGATGGCAATCCTTTAAGTCACTTTATCGCAAACTCCAAGCTCGACCACATGCTTTCCTTAGACTTGTTCACATTCCCCTTTAATTGCTTCTGTGTGTGAACACTCCCCACTTGCCATTTGTATCCCTCCTGGTAATGATCTGCTGATCTGATGAGCAAAGAATGGTGTTTTAATGGGCCGGTATGTAACCCTGCCTATGTTCAGAACACACTGAAATGGGGACACTTGGTGCCCACTGTTGAAGGTTGGAATGTGAGCTCTCATAGAAAACAACTCTGTTTACAGAAAGGGTTTTGTCTTGCAGGCACGGTGCCTTGGCCTCATCAAAACTTTACCCCTGAGTGATAGAAGCACCTTTACCCTGCTCTGTCATAGGTGGTAAATCCAGGCCATGGGAACAGGGGAAGGACCTTCCAGTTAAGGTGGAAGCAGGAGGAGCCCCAAGAGGAACCCAGAAGAGTTGACAGCCTCTCTCCCAAGCCCAGGGATTAAATACTTCATATCTGCTCCCCAGGGCTTGGGAAAGTGGCGAATGAGAAAGGTGAAGTGCTCTAGAAAAGCCCCGCTGCATAAAAACATGAGGAGTGAGAAAATCGGGTTTCCGTCTGGCTAAAATCCCCCTATCAGTTTGTCATGCCAGGTGGCTTTCATGTTGCCATGATGCTGGAAACTATGACACTAGTATTTCAAATGCCAGCAGCGTCACCTGGACTAAGGAAGACTAAGAAGGAGAGCCTGAGACTCTCTCTCTAAAAATATTTACCAGAGGACACTTCCATGGAACACTCTCTGAGATAGTGCCAGAAGACAAGCCCCTCCCTGTCAGTGGGGAAAAGCTGTCTTCTCTCAGTGGAGTCACACTGGATGTCACGGATGGGGTAAAGCTTTCAGAGCGTTCACTTGCTGGTGGGGCATGACACAGATAAAGAACTGCAGGCATCTTGCAAGAAATCTTGTAGAGCTGTTTATATTTTAAAAAATAAAGGGGAAACACATGTCGATGAAGCCCTTAGTGAAACCCCTGACCATGGACCAAGAATGTGAAGAACCTTGCTAACAAATTGAATGCATTGGAAAGTGGATTATTATAGATTTGGTTAGGTTAACATTTAGCTCCTCAGCATTCCATCTCGCTTATGATCTGTTTGAATGTGTTCTCATTTTTAATATTTTTCTGCTTTCTTTTCCATTGGCATTGGGATGTTTTACTTGGTTACTGCTAGTCTTGTTTGTTTGTTTTAATATTTTCCAGTATATGAAATCCAAGATAGGTAAGCCTATAGAGATGGTAGCTGAATGAGTAGTGCCTTACAGGTATGGTATGGGGAGTTGGGGCCAATGGGGAGCTAATAAAGATGAGTGCAAGAATGAAGAAAATTTTCTAAAATGTGGTGATGATCGTGCAACTCTTCTTGATGCGATTGAATTATTGAATGTTATGTGAATTATTGTATGTTATGTGACTTCCATGCCAAGAAAGCTATTGAAATAATAATAATAGGAATGTATACTGTGCAAAATATGGATCTAGAAACATTGGAATCCCCCCCCCCAAAAAAAAGAAACAGGACAAAAATCAATATCCTAAGTGTGAGTGAGCTGAAGTGAACCAGGGTTGGCCATTTTGAATCAGACGATCATCCAGTGGGCTGTGCCCAGATTGGCACATTCCAAAGGAATGGCTTCACATTCTTTGTCAAGGGAACGTTTCAGAGCATTTCAAGATCTCTCCTGGAGTGCACTTCTGTCAGTAATGCCCATGCACCTGTAAGGAAGAGTGAAAGCTGACTCCGCCCACTAGGGCTGAACGGGAGGGAGGACAGGACGGTCAAGAGCGTCATGAAGGAAACCAAAGTTCATGACAGAGGCACAAGAGAAAGACAAGGGCAGAGTGCATGTCAGGAAACTCTGGCACTTGCTCTTGTAGTAACTAAAGCAAATGGAAGAAATGATGAAGTGAAAGGGCTGAGTAGGAAATTTCAAAGGCCAGGAGGGGTGCAGAAGAGGCAGGGGATTGGCGGGACGTCGAGGAACCCAAGGAGAAATTGTATGTTTGGCAGCTGATTATGGAAGCAATGGTATAACTCTGCTTGCCATGATTGAACGATGCCATGATATGGCATTTGTGTTAACACCTGGGCTGAGCCCCAGTGGTGCAGTGATTGCGTACAGGACTGCAGCCCACAGGTTTGGTGGTTCAAATCCAGGAGCAGCTCTCCAGGAGCAAAGCTGGGTAGCTCCCATGACTATCAGAGGGCAATGATGCCCCCCCCCCAAAAAAAAACACCCAAGTGATAATAAAAGCTTCTGGAAAATGTTATGTTAAGTAAAATTAGTCAACCACAAAAGAACAAATATGGTATGAGATCCCTATTATACAGGGAAAACCAACATGAAGGTTTTCATACCAAAGGAAATAGGCCTTGATGCTTAGATGGTGTGGGGGAAGTCAAAGCAGAGAAGACTAAGCCACAGACTAGGGGTTAACCTGGGTAAAGAGAAGGACAGTATTCCACAAGAGGGAGGGGAGAAATCAAAGGAGGGACAAGGTAAGCTATGGGAGATGTTGATAAGTGGTTTAAGCTGTCAGAGAGCAAAATAAATTATCAGAAATGTAAAACCCCTCCTGGTTCATACACACAGAGTTTTCATTTCATTTTAAAAAGAAAATAACGTTCAAAGAGCTGGAATTATCAAGCCAAAAGGAAAGAACATGCTTGGTATACTTCAAGTTGCGAGAAGAGAACAAAAAATTCTGGTCTTGGGTTGCCACCAGGAAGAATGCCACAAGCAAAAGCTTTAATGAGGCAGGAAGTAGCATCAAAAGAAAATGAAGGACTGCACAGCCAGCCACATCCCGTCTCTGGTACCAGTGTCCTCACCCAGTGGGGAGGTGAAAGAGAGGACTGATGTAACGTCCCTTCCTACTTTAGCTTGCTGAGAGCCTGTAAAATCCATTCACAGTGGGAAGAAGTATCACCGGTCCTTTCTCTCTCTCTTACTCCCCGACCCGGGAGGCCAGAGGTGTTTCATTGATTGGGCAATCGCAAGTTGAATACTGCCAAACAATCTTCCCCAGGGAAATTGTATTGCAAGCCAGGAAAGAAAGCTGCACATCAAATACATCCAATGTTGCCGTTCATCCAGATTCCATTTCCACCCTAAATTGACTTAATGTCCAAAAACATCTCACTGAATGGCAACAAGTCTATTGCTGTCGCCCCAGTGAAAGAAAGTAATTCTCCCTGGGTCTCTTTCTAACATGCTCCAGAAAGGTCTGCACAGTCCAGACAGAATATTTCACTAACGTTGGAAAACGGGGCACTGCCGATAACTCTTACTTTCTTGGCTGGCAGAATGCAGTATGCAATGGTGTCTTAGTGATCTAGTGCTGTTGTAGCAGAAATGCCACCTGTGATGGCTTTAATAAGCAAACAGTCTCACAGTCTATGAGACCAGGAGTCTGAAATCATGGCAACGGTATTAGGGGAAGGTCCTTTTCTCCTTTCAATATCTGTGAATCCGGTGTTCATGGAAAATGTCAATGTCCATTGGCATCGATTGTCCCCTGGATCCAGGAGATTCTCAGCCCAGGGACCCAAGATCCAAAGGACATGCTCTGCTCTCTGCTTTTAATTGTGAGATCCCTCTGCTTTCATTCTCTTACCATATCTCTCTCATAAAAAGGAAGTTGTGGCCCAAGCAAAGGTGTGACATAAATGAAGGCATGTGTGACCAAACACACACGCCACACCCATGCCGTCTCATGTGTGTCTAGAGGTGAGGGTTTAGATCACCTCAAAGTTCACAAAATGAAGCAACACCATGCAAAACTGGGACTCACGGCTTAGTCAAGTTGGCACCTATTTCAAGGGGGACGTGATGGACTCCATGACACATAGGATAAAGGGCATAGTGCCTTCTCAGAGGCATCTGAGAATACTGATTTCTCAGTTAATCATCTTGAAATTGGTGTGTGGGGCGGGAAATGGAAGGAGAAGGCTAGTGCTTCTGATCCTCATATGCCCCCTTGCTCCTGGAGCAGCAGAGTGCCTTGGGTGTCCACTCCAGAGCCCGTATTAAACCCAGCAGGAGCAGGAAAGCCGGAAGACAAGACGCCACACGTGCCCACACCTGCAGCTAGCCAAGCCAGGTGTGTTTAGAAACAAACTCCCTACCTGTTTTCCTTCACCTGTCTGAGCCTCATTGGCTGCATCTGCAACATTTCTTTGTTCGGCAGATACACTTCTTGTTGGAGAAATGAAATAACGAACAAGACAGACCTGATCTCTGCCTTTAAGGCATTAGCAAGCTGGCCTGAAACAGTAACACCGGCCCTAAGTGCGAAAGAGCCCCGGTGGTGTGGGCCTTACGTGTTAGCCTGCTATTCCCAGGATCAGCCTCGGTGTCCACCAGCTGCTCCTTGGGAGAAAGAGGAGGCGTTCTGCTCCGGCAAAGATGAACAGTCTCAGAACCCCATCAGGACCGCTCTCCTCTGCTGGTGGAGAGAATCAGAGGTGATGGACATGTGTAAAGGGCTTTGCCCACAGCAGACTCTCTCCAAGCAGAGTGTCTTTGCTGTTACCCAGTCCTTTCCCTACTCCAGGAGGTGACCCAAGGGACAGTGGAATGAAATGCCCACCAGTTCTGCTTCATCTCCACTGTCCAGTTCAGAGTGGATCACTGGGATTTATAGGGTCTCCGAGATGGCTGATTTTCAGTAAACGCACCCACCCACCCACCCCAGGCTTGTTCTCCCTCATCTCTCATAATCAGGATGATTCTGAAACCTGTTTGGCCTCAGAGAAGCCCTTATGCCTCCTCTGACCCACGAGTGGTGGCTATCCATGGGGTGCACTGGCAGGGAATTGAACTCTGGTCTTCCTCATGGAAGGCAAGACACAGGCTGCTGTACCACCACGGCCTCTCTCACAGGCAATGGCTGCCTCTCCTCTTCAGCCTCCCTGGTAGAGAGAGAACCAGCTCTGATGGTTTACCCCTTTCAACCTCCCCTGCCCCTTCTGCCCCAAGGCAGAACTCACCTCTCACACACCCATTTCATTTTCCTGGTTCTCAGCCACCACTCACTTCCCTGACCGTGACCGAACAGGCCTGCTCCCGCTTCCAGGGCCATGTCATATGCCGTCGGATCTCTGAAACCCCAAAGGCTTTTTCTTCTGTCTCCTCCATCCACATCCCACTGGATTGTCACCTTCTCTGCAGGAGCTGCCCACCCTTTCCAGCCTCCTTTTACACTCAATTCCTTTCTCTACCAAAAGACATACAGAAGAAAGTAGGCCTTCACTTGCTGCTTCGCATGCCTTGAGTTGCGGAAGAGACACAGTTTATCATTTTCTTCTTGGAGTTGATTGGTCACATTGATTCCTCCAGATAATACAGTCTACCTGGAGCTTCTTCAAGAAGGCACTACATCTGGGATACTTGTTTTTAAGAAGCCTGTGCTGGCTGGGAGCTGTGTCCAGGTTCTGAAGGTCCCCCAGAAGGCATTGTCTATGGAGATAGACAACAAGCAGATAGGATAGGTGTTTCCAAGAAGGTGTTGTGCTGAAATGGAGGAGGAGGGGATCAACGTGGTTGAAGTTACAGACCAGGAGATGGCAGGTGCACGAGGATGCCAAGTGGTGAGAAAGACACAAGGATGACTGGGACCGAGAGAGTGCTCATGGGTAGCCGACATCAGTACGTCTGTGTCAGCTGGTATTGTATCCATCTTTTCCTGGCGCTCACTGTTTACCTGGGCCCACCCCACCTGAGTGTGGACAAGGGACACATTCTGGCCAGACCCTGGGACAGAAAAGCACCCAACTAGACCAGCCACACCCCTAAAATTTAACTGGGGACCATGAAATGAATAAACATTTGTATGGACTTCACTTCCCTTGGGTGATAGGAGCTGTGGGGAACTTTGAGGGCCTCATCATTCCTGTACTAAGCAGAAAACCCCCATGGAAGGAAGCAGACTCATGTGGAAAATCAGACCCAAAACATGATGGGGACCCCTAGATCTGCACACTTCCAGAGCCTGCATCCCCTAGACATCGAAAGGCATCAAAAAGCAAAAACACCCATGTGTAGACATCGAGTTTACACCCCTCATGGTGACCCTGTGCATTGCAGAACAGCATAGAACTCTCTGGGGTTTTCTTGCCTGTGGTCATTCAGGAATCAGATCACTAGGTCTTTCTTCTTCCGTGCTCCTGGGCGGATTTGAACTGCCAACCTTCAAGCTGGTAGCCAAGTGCAAACTGTCTCCAGATACATTGAGTTGTCAGGGTTAGTTGTCTTTGCATTGGTTTCAACTCCTGGATACCCAGTGTGTCCCCAGGAGGACTGCTTCCCATGGGGTTTTCAAAGCTGTGCAGGGAGCGATGATCAGGTCTGGTTATAACCTGGTTTTAATGGTTGCTGGTTATAATCTCACAGTCCTGTGGGTCAGTATCACGTGACTTGGTTGGGTTTTTTCCGTGCAGTCTCACAAAGCCAAAGTCAAGATGTCCCCGGGTAAGACTCTTAACTACTACCCTCAAGGTTGGTGGTTCAAATCCACCAGTGGATTTAAAGGAGAAAAGACCTACGTATCTGCTACCAAAAAGATTCTCTCTGTCATGGAGTAGATTCTAACTGTTAGCAACCTAGTCAACTAGAAAAACAAATTTATTGACACTCATATGTGTGTCAGAGAGAGCTTTATATCAAAGAGTAATTGTATATGAAGAAAACATCCCAACCCAGTCTAGATCAAGTCCATAAGTCTGATATTGACCCATATATTCAAAATCAGTCTATAAATTCCTCTTCAGACTCACACAACGATACCAAATGTAGGAATATCACAGACCAGTGAATGGAAAGTCTTGTGGATCCAGTGGCAGTGGAAGCATCTCGGCACTGCCATGGGTCTCCAGATGGCTGCTCCAGGGCTGTGACTCCATCAGCTTAGCTTCACGTGGCTTGTCAACAGGAATGTGTAGTAAAGAGAGTGTGTCCTAACTCCAGGAAGGAATACAGGAAATCCCACAATCCTCAGGAGAAGGCCATGCCCACCCCAAAGTCTCATTGGCTATGACATGATTGACAGGTTAGACTCCACCCCTTTCGCGCAAGTTGACAAGAGATTACGTAACTGCCACACAGTCTTGTAGGACAGCATCTAACTACTCCTGTGGGTTTCTAAGACTCTGACTCTTTATGGGAGTGTAAAGCCTCAACCTTCTCCTGCAGAGGGTCTGGTCATTCTAAACTGCTCTCCTTGGGGTTGGCAGCCCAACGAGAAACTCACAACATCACCAACATTGAACAACCATATGGGGCAGTTCTACTCTGTCCTATAAGCTCCCACTAACCTTCAAGGGTCGCTGAGTCAGAATCAACTCCATGGCCGTGAACTTGAACTTTTGAGTTTTAGAAGGACACTATGAATCAGAAACAATTCAATGGTAACTGCTTTTTGTCTGTTTGTTTGCTTGTTCGTTTGCTCGTTCTGCTTAACACACACTACAATAAAATAAAATCCAGTTTTAAAAAAAACTCAGCTACTGTGAAGTTGATTCTGACTCATGGCCATGCCCCATGTGTACCAGAGTGGAACTGTGCTCATTGGGGTTTTTCAATGACTGCTTGAAGAGTGCCAGACCTTTCTTCCAAGCACATGTGGGTGGACTCACAATCCCAATCTTTCAGTTAGCAGCTGAGTGTGTTAGCCATGTGCACCACCCTGTGACACAGTGGGTCCTCAGGAAAAGTGCCTGTTCTCCTTCTTCCATAACTCTGTAATCTCTTCTGAACGCGACTCCTGCTTCACATATTTATTCTCCAGAAGCAGCGTCTTTGCCATGGAGCACCGCTTCTTCCTGGAGCAGAGCTTGGTGCAGAAGACAGCATATGGCAAAGAGGTTCACACATGTGTTTCTGAAGGGCCCATTGAGAGGGAGAAACAAATAGGGAATGTCAACCTCAGGGAAAGGTAATTGTATGAAGAATGTGCTTCCAGCAGGGAATGTGTTTCAAAGTGAGGGCAAACTGACATCATCTTGAAGACCAAGTAAGAGGTATCTGTAAGTTAGACTTTGCTCACCTGGGACTTCCTGGGTTGCCCCAGAGATCTGAACTTCTACGGAAGGCTATAATTAGACTTGTTTGCAATAGTCTATCCATTTGCACAGGAGACGGGGTGGGGGGAAGAGTCTGACTACGAGACCCTGAGAGCCATGGGTCCCAGACTGCACTCACAGACTGGGACAAGAGATTCTTTCATGGCCAAAGACCCAAGAAGAGGCATCCTGCCTGCAGTGCATTCTCTATTGTCTAACCAGCAGCTTGACTTCCACAGGCAGGGATTCTGAAGAAAAAGCAGAAAAGACCTTATCTGGTTCTCGAACTAGTAACCTCAGAGCAAATAAACCTGTGGCAAGGACAGCAAGTAACTGGGACAGAAGCACCAGCCACCTGCCTGGTGCACCATCGCCATGCGTGGATGAGGGATAGACCCACATCTGTTGATGATGGTGCCCACACTTGTCATGGAACTATTCAGTATGATTACATTTTCAATTACAGTTTATTTGGAATGATATTTGCAAGTGAAACCTGCCGTCCCTGTAAATGAAAAACCAAATTGCTTTGGTCAATCTAGATAGTGTCTATGAAGGCCATAAAGAGAGAGAGAGAGAGAGAGAGGAAATTGCATTCATATGCTAAATGCCATAACCAATATACCTGGGAGCGAAGGCATCCTATACTCCACTCCTTCCCACACCTCCCCATCCTCCTTGGTCCCCTCTCTACACACTGCCACATGTGATGCTCATCCGTTAATTTTGTTTTCTTAAAGAACGACTCCATGTCCTCCGATTGAGGGAAAAGGCCATGGTAGACCAGGCCCTTCCAAAGGCAATATCTGGATCTCCCTTCGAAGGAAGTGAAGAATGGAAAAGTATTTTCCAAATGCTGAGCTCCTGCTGTCCAGAGGCAAACTGCCGGTGCTGACTTCACTTTCAACGCCGCATCCTTTGCCAGCCTCACAACCCTTCTTCCTGTGGAGCCGATGGTGACCCTTCTTCTCAGTTAGGGCTGTCCTCTTTCTCATGGATCCTCAGCTTTACCAAGTTGGACGTCCCAAGTCAGAATTTGATCCCTCCTGATAACAAGTCCAAAGCACGAGGGACAAAAATCTCACCATCCTTGCTTCTTGGGAGCATTCTGGCTATATTTCCTCTGAGACTGATTTGTCCCTTCTTCTGGCAGTCCACGATGCACTGATATGCCTCACCAACACCATCCATCAAAGACAGCTATTTGTCTTTGGGTTTCCTTATTCATTGTCCAGTTCTCCCAAGCATATGTCCAAAAAATGCACTGCCATGAAATCAATTCATAGCAATCCTGCAAAGGCAAAGTAGAAGCGCCCTAGAGGGCGTAAAAGAGTGTAACTCTTTATGGGAGTGGAAAGCCTTTCTTTTTCCCATGGAGCAGCTGGTGGCTTCGAACTTCTCACCTTGAGTTTAGAAGCCCACTGTTTCCTCCTCATGCCACCAGAGCTTCTCCCATATAAAACAACTGACAAGACCATGGCTTGGGGTGGGAACACGTTCATCTTCAAAGTGATGTCTTTGCCTGTCAGCAGTTAAAAGAGGTCTTTTCTTTTAACCATTTTTTTGGGAGCTCTTACATCGCTTATCACAATCCATAGAAACATACACTGTACCAAGCGCCTTCACATGCCTGCTGCCACCATTATTCTCTAAATATCTGTTTTTCCACTTGAGCCCTTGATAACAGTTTTTCATCCTTTCCCCTCCCTTTCAGCTGCCTCCTCCCCTACCAACCTTTGATACTTTATAACTTATTATTTTGTCATATCTTGCACTGCCCAACATATCTCCTCATCCACTCCTCTGATGACCATCCTCCAGATAGGAGCTTATCAGTAGATCTTTGTGATTGGCTCCCCCTCTCTACCCCACCTCCCCTCCACCCATCCAGTAACTCCAGGTTCATCTGTCCTTGGTTCCCCGTATTTCCATTTCCCATCTATACCAGTGTACTTCCCCCAGGCCAGCTGGATTTGTAAAATAGAATTGGCATCATGATATTTGGGGGGAGAAAGCCTTTAAGAACTAGAGGAAAGTGGTATGTTTCTCTTTACGTCACTGCACCTTGACTGGCCTGTCTCCTACCAGCAGCTCTTCTATAAGGGGGTGTTCAATTGCCCACAAATAGGCCTTGGGTCCTCACCCTGTTCTCCCCCTCATTTGAAGTGATGTGATTCTTGTTCTTTGATGCTTGGTATCTGCTCCCTTTGACCCCTCGTGATCACACAGGCTGGTGTGCTTCTTTCATGTGGACGTTGCTGCTTCCCTGCTAGATGGCCGCTTGTTTACCTTTAAGCCTTTAAGACCCCAGATATTTTATCATTTGGTAGCTGGGCACCATCAGCTCCCTTCACTCTGTTGGCCTCTGCACTAATTTGTCTTCAGCCATCATATCAGGAGGGTGAGCACATATTGATATGATTTTTATTTTTTGATGAGCGATGCATGATTCTTTCAACACCTCATGTTCTCACAAGCTGGTGTGCTTTTTCTATGGTGGGCTTTGTTGCTCCTTTGCTAGATGGCTGCTTGTTTACCCTGAAGCCTTTAAGAGCCCAGATGCTGTGCCTTTTGTTAGCCAGGCACCTTCAGCTTTCTCACCACTCTTGCTCATACCTCCACAAATCCTCAGTGATTGCTTAGGGAAGATAAGCACACAGTGATTTTGGTTTTTTCCTATTTGATACCTGAGATCCAATTCTTTTGACATCTCATAGCCACATTGACTGGTGTGCTTCTTCCACGTGAGCTTGGCTACTGCTCAGCTAGAGGGCCATTTGTTTACCTTCAAGCTTTTAAGAACCTATACCCTTTGATAGCTGGGCGCCATCAGCTTTCTTCACCACATTTGCTTATGCACCCATTTGACTTCAGTGATCATATTGGGCCAGTGTGCATCATGGAATACCAGATTCATAGGACAAAGTGTTCTTGCATTAAGGGAGTACCTGGGTGGGGGCCCAAGATCCATCTGTTACCTTAGTACTAAACCTATAAATATATGTACCTAGAAATATTCCCTCCTTATGATAAATAATTATATTTACATATATGCATGCCTGTGTTTAGACCTCTCAAGTGCCTCCCTTTCATCTGAAGTTTCTGCAGAAATGATTAAGTCTGACCAACTGGGGTCACCATGATTATGTACCTTCCTGAACATGAAGCCAGTAGAGAAGAAAGCAAAGCCAAGAGCTGGAGACTCTCGTTGACAAAGTATGAGCACCTAGGTTCAGCCATGCCTGAAGCCAATCACCCTGCACTCTTTTTAATTGCAGGGAAACAATAATTTCTCTTGTCTATGTCAATGAGCAAAGTTTCTGGCACATAAAATAATGAGAGCTCTGGCTAATCATACTGGCATTGATAACATAATTTTAAGCTCTTTTGGACATTTAGCTAAACTTCCACGTGGTGATTTATGGAAAATAGGTCCCAGCTCTATTCAAGACCTCAGGTTTCCACCAAACAGACTGGGTTTCCAGAAGATATGCAGTCCTCACCAGGAACTGGAGGACTAAGCCACCAGAGAGTGACAGATGCCATGGTTTATAGGTGGCAGCATAGGCTAGAGGCATGCAGGGCTGAAGCCCAGAACTCATCCCTGCCATGTGCACACTGGACTAGCTGGATTAGGGTAGTGGTTGCACTTCCTGCTCCTGTTGTGTTTTCTTGAAAACTTAATTAAGCTTCATGGATTGCAGATGGCACCCAACAAGAAATGCTAAGATGGTTAACAGAAGTCAGAGAAGGGATAGAAGAAACAAGGTAACTGAGTGGCAAAATCCCAAGGAAGGGAAGGAAAAGGCATAAAAGAGTTTTAAGGCCACCATGCTTCAAGTCTTCCACCAGCACGAATAAGAAGACATATTGATCATAGAGCATAAGGGCCAAGGAAAATGTGAAGGGCTGATGTCATAAAACAGGTAAATTGGTATTGTGACAGTCTTCAGCTTGTAATTGGTATTGGTTTTGATGTTGGTTGTAGTGGCATTGATGTTGGCAGTGGTGGAAATGGTACTTTATTAGCGTTGGTGGTGTTGATGTTGGTGGTAGTGGTGTTAGTGTTGGTGATAGTGGTATTGATGGTACTGGCATTATATTGGTGTTGTCGGTGTTGGTAGAGGTGTTGGTGGTAATGGTGGCAGTGTTGGTGGTGTTGGTGGTAGTGTAGTGATGGTACTGGTATTATATTGGTGTTGGTGGTGTCAGTCTTGGTAGTGCTGTTGGTGGTCGTGGTGTTAGTGTTGAAAGAAAATGTTGAAACTACCATGGACTGCCAAAAGAACAAAAGATCTGCCTTGGAGGAAGTTCAACCAGAATGCTCCTTAGAGAAAAGTATGGTGAAACTTCATCTTAGATACTCTGGACATGTTATCAGAAGAGAGCAGTCCCTGGAGAAAGACATCATGGTTGTTAAAGTAGAGGGGCAGTGAAAAAGAAAGAGAGAAAGCCTTTCAAAGAGAGGGACTGACATGGTGGCTGCAACAGTGGACTTGATTGTAACAACAATTTTAAGAATGACCCAGGATAGGTCTGTGGTAGTGACATAGGCTCACTATGAGTCAGACCCTCCTCCATAACACCTATAAATAATAACAATAAACACCGCCCTGATCTGACTTAGAAGCAGACTTTTAACCCTAGCTTTTGTCTCAACAAGTGTGGTGTTTGTTCAATATCCTCACTTAGACAACGGAGCTTCAAAACGTTCATGGAAAAATGGAATTAAAAGAAAATGTAGTTTTCCCACAAACTTTTTGGAGCACCTTAGTGAAAGGAGAGCCTTGATTGTGCATCTTTGAAAAGCACACTGTTTGATGCTATCTGGTCTTTAGTATTCGGTTTATTTCCTCTCAATTCCAGGTCCTAAAGATCTCCTATTATTTATCATCCAAAATCATCTGTGTGTTGAAGTGCAATTAAAAAATGAGAATTTTCCCCAAAAAGTATAATGTGCTTCCAGAGAGCACGTCCATGGTATTGTTGCCTTCGTGGATCAGGAAAACAGTTGAGGGTCCCTTCCAAAAACTCATCCAAGAGTGAGAGAAGAATGTGACTTTTTGAAATGGTAGTTTGGACTCTTTTTCAGCCCCGACCTCATCTGTCTTTCAACCTGTTGAGAGGGCACCTTCAATTGTCTCGAGGAGACCTGAGGCCTAGACCTGAGTATGCAGCATTGCTCCCTGATGAACAGAATGCATCCTTCACCCCGAGGCCCAGGCAAGGACCAGCCAGAGAGGCAGAAAGGCATGTGTGGAAATACACAATGTGTGCAGCTACCCATCCTCTGTCTTCAAAGCCATGGGGAAATAACCCTACCGCTTCCTGCCATGTCTCCCTCACCACATGACACCTGAGAGTTGACAAAGTTGGAAAAAAAACGTTCTTCAGGGCTGAACCCCAGTGACGTACTGGTTATGCGCGTGACTGTGGCCCACTGGGATGGAGGTTCAATTCCAGCAGCGGTTCCCCAGGAGCAAAGACTGGGCCTTCTACTCCCACCACCAGAGGGCAGTGATGCCCAAAAAAGCAAAACACAAACAAAATGCTCTTCAGACATCAATTGTGTCCAGCATATTTGTACATATGCTGCCACCATTATTTTCTAAACATTTGCTTTCTACTGAGCCTTTAGTATCAGCTCCTCTTTTTCCCTCCCTCCCCCCACCCTCGTGAATTATAAATTACTATTATTTTCATAGTTTACACTGCTGTCTCCCTTCCCTCTTGATTTCTGTGACTTGTCCCCTTAGGGAAGGGGGAGGGGCAGAAGAGTTATGTGTCATTGCAATACGTATCCTCTTCCTCCCCTCTCTCCCCATCTTCCTCCTCCTCTCCTGGTACTGCTACTCCCGTTCCTGTTCCTGGATTCCATGTGTCCTGAGCTCTTACCTCTTACCTGTACTTGTGTACATGCTTCAGTGTAGTCCACAGTGCAAGGCAGGACCGGGGTCATGACAGTCGGGGGAGAGGAAGCCTCAAGGAACCAGAGGCATATTGTGTGTTTCATCAGTGCTATACAGCACCCTGGTTGACTCATCCCTTTCTTGTGACCCTTCTGTGAGGGGATGTCCCACTGTCTACAGATGGGTCTCTGCTTTGACTCCCCTCATTCTCAACAATGTGATGTTTGTTTGTTTGTTCATTTGTCTGTCTTCTGATCCAGGCAACACCTCATGATCACACATGAGTGCTTCTTCCATGTGTGCTTCTTGTGTGCTTCTTCCATGTGTGCTTGTTGCTTCTCAGTTAGATGGCTGCTTGTTTAACTTTAAGCCTTTAAGACCCCAAGTGCTATAACTTTAATAGCTGGCCACCATCTGCTTTCTTCACATAGTTTGCTTATGCACATAGTTTGTCTTCAAAGATTGTGCTGCGAGAGTGAGTGATAAGTCGTACTCCATTGTATGTAGGTATCACAGTTTTTTAATCCATTCATTTGTTGATGGAAATTTGAGTTGTTTCCAACTCCTTGTAATTGTGAACTGTGCTGCAATGAACATTGGAGCACAGATGTCTGGTGGTGGTTTGCTTCTTGCCTTTTCTGGGTATATGCCCAGTAGGGGGATTGCTGGGTCGTATGGTAGTTCAATTTCTATCTGTTTTAGAAATTTGCAAATTGATTTCCATAGTGGCTGTACATACCTATAAGTCCACCACAGTAGATTAGCATTTCTATCACCCTGCAGCCCCTCCAACACTTGTTGCTTTGTGATCTTTTGAATTGCACTATCTTTGAGGGTGTTGGGTGGTATCTCATAGTAGTTTTAGTTTGAATTTTCTCATTTGTCTATTGGTTATTCAGATTTCTGTTCTTGTGAAACTTCTGTTCATGTCCTTTGCCCACCTCTTCAGTGGGAAATCAATTTTTTTTTCTTTTTGGAGGGTCTTTGTCTTTGTCTGATGTGTCATTACTAAAAATGTTTCTCCGTGGGCTCTCTTATTACTCCCTTGGTGAATTCTTTCAATGGACACAGGTGTATCTTGTCAATTTGTGCCTCCTCTGTATTTGTGTCCTTTCCTATTTCTGATAGCCTATTTATTCCCTGCACCAAAGTTCTCAGATTTGTCCCAATTCCCTCATTGATGGCCCTAATAGTTTGAAGTTTGACCTCGAGATCCGTGATCCACTTTGAGTTTATTCTTGTGTATGGAGTGAGATAAGAGTCTTGCTTCATTTTTCTGAAGGTAGAAATACATTTTTCCAGTGCCACTTGTTGAAATGGGCATCTGCTTCCCATTTGATATTTGGGGGCCCTTATCAAAGATCAATTGTCTGTATGCTGATGATTTTATTTCCGGAACTTCAGCTATTTTCTATTAGTCTGAGTATCTGCCAAATAAAGCAAGACCTCATACTCTGTCCTTCTTTTTGAGGAGCTCTCTGCTAATTCAGGACTTCTTCCCTCTCCATATGAAGTTGGTAATCAGTTTTAACATTCTTTGAAGAAAGATGAGGATAATTGCATTGGGATTGCATAAAACTTATATAGTGCCTTCGGCAGAACTGGCATCTTTAATATATATATATATATATATATATATATATATATAGAGAGAGAGAGAGAGAGAGAGAGAGAGAGAGTCTTCTCTGCAGGTCTATCCAGATATGACAGGCATCACAAACAATTTGGAGGAGAAAACAATAGGGCCAATGGTTCCACAGGTTGTTAGTCTAGGTAGATTAGAGAACCAAATTCATGGAGACACTTGTATATAAAAGAGAGTTTTATATAAAGGGTAACTGTACATTAAGTAAACATTCCAACCCAGTCCAGTACAAGGCCATAAGTCTGATATTAGCCCATATGTCTCATACCAATCTATAAAGTCCTCTTCAGACTCACGAGACACATGCAATGAAGCCAAATGCAGGACTATCACAAGCCAGGGGTCGAAGGCCTTTAGATCCAGTGGCATTGCTAGCAGCTGAATGCTGGCAGGGTTCTCTCTGTGGCTTCTCTGGTTTCAGAGGTCTGGTTGCATCCATGTGGCTTGTCCTGCTCAGGGCACTAGACTAGGGTAGTTCTATGTGTTTTGCCAGCTGCATTGTCTTCTGAGGAAGTCATCAAAGAGGTGTTTCCTACCTCCAAGGAGAAAATCAAGATTTCCCAGAATTCTCAGAAGGCTATGCTCACACAGAGGTCTCATTGGCTATGATCTGATTGACAGGCTAGACTCTATCCCTACATGCTTAATCCTTAAATTGACAAGTATATAACTACCAGAGGGGATGACATGGGAGTGAGGGTGGGGAGCGATGTTAAGAAACCCTAGGACAAGGGAACAACAAGTGATCCCAAATTAGTGGCAAGGAGGTGTAAAAATCCTGGTAGGGCTTAATCAAGGGCAATGTAACCAAGAGGAATTATTGAAACCCAAATGAAGGCTGAGCATGGTAGTGGCACAAGAGGAAAATAACAGGAAGTAGAGGAAAGAACAAGGAGGCAAAAGGCATTTATAGAGGTCTAAATACAGGAATTTATGCATGTAAATATATATTCATATATGATATGGAGAACTAGTTCTATGTGCATACATTTACAGGTTTAATATTAAGGTAGAAGATGGACATTGAGCCTCCACTCAAGTACTCCCTCAATGCAAGTACATTTTGTTCTATTAAACTAGCATTCCATGATACTCACCTTTCTGACATGATACTATAGAAAAGGCAGTGGTGAAGAAAGCTGATGATGCCCATTACTATCAAATAATATAGCATCTTGGGTCTTACAAGCTTGAAGACAAACAAGCGGCAAGCTTCCTGAGAAGCAACAAAGCCCGCCTGGATGAAGCACACCAGCCTATGTGTTCATGAGATGTCTACGGGATCAGATATCAGGCATCAAAGAACAAAAAAATCATATCCTTGTAAATGAGGGAGAGTGGGGAGTGGGAACCCACAGCCCATGTGTAAGCAAATGGACATCTCCTAAAAGAAGGGTCTCAGGAAGGAGATAAGCCAGCCAGGGTGCAGTGTAGCAGCAATGAAACATACAACTTTCCTCTAGGTCTTTAATGCTCCCTCCCCCGGCCCTCCATGTTCATGATCCCAATTCTACCTTACAAATCTGGCTAGACAAATCCAGCTAGAGGATGTAAAATGGTACAGAAAGGAACCAGAAACATGGGAACCCAGGACAGAAAAATCCCTCAGGACCAGTGGAGAATTGGGGAATCAATTACAGGATCTACATATAATCCCCTCCCTGGGGGATGGACAACAGAAAATTGGGTGAAGGGAGATTTGGACAGTGTAAAACATGACAATATGATAATAACAATTTATAAATTATCAAGGGCTCATGAGGGGAGTGGTGAGGTGGGGGGAAATGAGGAGCTGCTACCAAGGGCTTATGTAGAAAGCAAATGTTTTGAGAATGATGAGGGCAACAAGTTTACAAATGTACTTGACACAATGATGTGTGTATGGATTGTGATAAGAATTGTATGAGCCCCCAATAAAATTATTTTAATAATAAAATAAAGGGCTGACCAGTTGCTGTCCATCCCTCTTTAGGTTAGATAGATAAAGTACATGAACTTACTTCTTGAAAGAACTAGAAATATGAGGCTGTCTTTTCCAGTAAAGATTCACAGTCTCAGAATCCCCTTTAAGAGTGGTCTGAGTAGGGTCTGTCAGAGAAGAGACTGTCATTGTGTTAGTCTGGGTTGATTAGACACTCATATGTGTATAAGAAAAAGATTTCTATAAAGAGCAATTGCAAAAACAACAACAACAAAGAGCAATTGCATATTGAGAAAACATCCCAGCCTGGGTCAAATCAAGTCCATAAATCTAGTGCTAGCCCCTATGTCCTACACCAGTCATAAATTCCTCTTCAGATTCACACAACACATGCAATGATGTTAAATGCAGGAAGATCAAAGACCAGGGGGTGGAAAGTCTTGTGGATCCATTGGTGGTGGAAGTGTCTCAGAGCTGGCGTGGGTCTCCAGGTGGCTCCCCCAGTTCAGGACTCTGGCTCCATCAGCAAAGCTCCAAGTGACTTGTCATCGGCAAGATGAATCGGTGAAAGAGTGTGTGTCCCACCTCCAGGGAGAAAGACAGGAGCTCCCTAAATTCTCAGGAGAAGTCCATGCCTACACAGAAGTATGATTGGCTATGGCCTGACTGACAGACTAGACTCTATCCCTTCACAAGTTGACAGGAGATCATTGACCTGCCACAGTGGTGATTTGCTGCAGTATGCACATTGCTGTGCAGTCCACTCCGTCCCTAACACATACATACTTCACCAGTTGCCCTCCATCTGAAAGTGGCTCTTGGCAGCTCACTCTGTTTCACAATAGCATTGTTCTCCACATGACTTTCAATGGCTGAGATCTTTCAGAAACAGGCCCCAGGTTGTTTCTAGGTGATGAGAACCACAGAACTTTCAGTCCCATAAGCAAATTTTCACCTGCCAGGAACTTCCTGACACATGTTGTGTGCCATCGGGTCCAGGCCAACCCTGTATAACAGAGAAGAACATGCCCTGGGCTTTCCTAGGATGTGACTTTCATGGGAGTAATTCTCAAGATCTTTTCTTCTGGAGAACAGCCAGTGGATTTGAACCACCCACCTTTCAGTTAGCAGCTGAGAAGTTAAACATTGTGCTACCAGTGTGCTTAATACATGTTTACAGAGAAATGAGACCAGCCATCAGGTGAGACGCGCTGGCAGTCTGAGCATTGTCTTGAAGGTGACGGGTGGGAAGAAGGGAGTCCAAGGAGCAGCAGCCTTGCTGAAGTGAAGGATGAATCAGGGGTGGGAGCGGTGAGCCCAGAGGGAAGCGACTCAGGACATCACCCGAAGGCCACAACTCTTGGAAAGAGATGGTTCATCATTCTTGGCAGCTCGAATTTACAGTTGAAGAAACCAAAGTTCAGTGACTCAAGGATTTTCCCAGAGACCGATAGATTTCAAAGGAACCAGGTTTAGCTGACCTCAAATTTATGCCCACCCCCACTTATCCCTGCGCACACAAGTTGGGTCTAATCACCTCCTCCCCAGCTCGTTCCATTCAGAGAGAGAGAAATACCTTACGAGCATCTCAAAACCTGTGAGTCATCTCTGTCTTCCTCCTCACATAGGTTATGAGGCATCACTTCTGAAACGGAAATGCCCAGAGCAACGAAGAAACAAAATTGGTCCAAGCCTCCCACAGCCTCAAGAACTTCTGAGACAGAGACACGGACGCCACCTACTGGACTGGAAGAGGCACTTCCCCTGCTCCTCAAAGGGCCGTTTCTGATGGAGACCAGATGGCCTGCTTTATCTACTTTTAATCTGTGAGGCAAGCAGAGTGCCAACAGGCACCAGGACAAGGGTGGACTACTAGACAGGAGGATGCCAAAAAGAATTGTCCCCTCCATTTCCCTCTCCTCCTGGAACCTCAAACGAAGCTGACAACCTCACTGCAATTCATTCTAAGTCATCATAGCAGGTGAGCGGACAGAGAAGAAACATGCCGTAAGATGTCAGAGGCTGGGGATCTTTATGGAAGCAGAGGGCCTCATCGTTACTCCAAGGAGCAGCTAGTAGGTTTGAACCATCCACCTCATAGTCAGGAGCCCAATGCATGTCTTACTGAGCCACCAGGGTTCCCAAAGGTAGCAGTCATGGAAACAAACAACACAAAGGCAAACCCATTGCCATTGGTTGATTCCAAAAGACAGTGACCCTGCTGGGCAGAGGAGAATTGCCCAGGGTGCCTGAAGCTATGAATCTCTACAGCAACACACAGTCTCATCTCTCTTCAGTGGAGGAACTGTTGAGTTCAAACTGCTGGTCTTAAAGTTCATAGACCCATGTGTAACCCATTATGCCACCAAGGTTTTTTTCCTTGGGCAAACTTGATGCCAAAGACCTCTTCAAAGTGTTATTTTTAAGATATCACTTTACCGATGAACTCAAGATATCACTTTTACTGATGAAAGCAAGATATCACTTTACTGATGAACTCAAAACCAACCACACTAACACCAATCTCTCAAACTCATAGCAACCCTACAGGATAAAGTAGAATTGCTTCTGTGGGTTTCCAAGGCTGCATCTTTCCATGGGAGTAGAAAGCCCCATACTGCTCTGCTGATGGTTTCAAACTGTTCACTTTGCAGTTAGGAGACCAACACTTTACCACTCTGCCACCTTGGTTCTTTTAAGACTAAGGAGCATGGTGCTTTCAATTGCCTCGCAGGCATTTGACAGCTGGATGAAGAATAAGGAAGACCAAAGAAGACCTGACACATTCAAATTGTGTTGCAGAAGATGATTGAACACTCTACAAAAGAAGAGTGAAGAAATCTATCTTGGGAGATGTACATCAAGAACAGTCTTTAGAAGCAAACATGGCAAGATTCACATACTTTGACCATGTTATCTCAGGGGCCAGGCCCTGGGGGAGGATGCTTGGTAAAGTAGAGAGAGCAAAAGGAGGGAGACCCTCCATGAGGTGAATCAACACAGTAGCTGAAACAACAGGCTGAATCACACCATTGTAAGGACGGCACGAGACCAGGCAGTGTTTCCTTCTGTGCTGGGTGGAGTTGCTATGTGTCCGAGCTGATCTGTTGTCACCCAACAACAACAGGTGCTCCTATGTGTTTCTGCATCCCCGTGCCATTGTTCATTCCTGAGTATTTCTCTTCCGTTACACTGTGAGATTCCGTGTTGGTCTCTGGTCTATGTTCCATGGCAGGGAAGCTCATCAATTCCCATTTGATGAAAAAGTGTAAGAATTGATTCACCAAATACTCATAAAGGCCAACAAACAGACCTTGAGCTAGTCATAGGATTTTCCTTTTTTTCCCAGAGACTTTCTTTTTGTCCTTATTTTGGTTTGGATTTTGTTGTTGTTGTTGTTGTTATCGTTATTGTTTTTGATGGTTTTGACTCTATATTGTTTTGCTTGCCTTATTTTGGTGCTTATTAATGTTTCTGCATGTCTACCTAAATAAAATAGGTGGGATAAAAAATTCAGAGACAATAAGAATGGGACTGATGTGGGGGACATGAGAGAAGGGGAGGTAGGAGAAATAAAGGGGAAGGGAAAAACAATCCAGGGACAAGGGAACAACAAGTGAACTAAAACCAATGGAAAAGAAACCTAATGGGACTAAATCAAGGGCAATGCAGCAGCAAGGAATTACTAAACTCAAATGGAGGCTGAATATGATAGTGAGACAAAAGGGAATGAAAAAGCAGTAGAAGAAAGATCCAGGAGGCAAAGGGCATTTATAGATGTCTAAATGCAGGCATGTGCCCATGTAAATATATTTTTATATAATGAGAGGGGAATACATATGCTAAGAATTAAGGTTGCAGATGGACATTAGTCCCTTGACCCAAGAACTTTCTCAACATAAGAACACTTTGTTCTAATAACCTGGCATTCTGTGATGCTCACTTCCCAACATGATCACTGAAGACAAAATGGATACATAAGCAAATGTGGTGAAGAAAGCTGATGGTGTTCAGCTTTCAAAAGATATAGCATCTGGACTCTTAAAGGTTTGAAGATAAACCAGCAGCCAACTCACTGAGAAGCAACAAAACCCATGTGGAAGAAGCACACCAGCCTGTGTGATCATGAGACATCAATGGGATCAGGTTCCAGGCATCCAAGACCCGGAATAAAACCATACCCAGGGTGAATGAGCCTGGGGACGTGGAGTGGAGACCCAATTCCCATCTGCAGACCATTGGACACCCCCTCACAAAGGGGTCACAGGGAAGAGATGAGTCAGTCAGGGTGCAATATAGCAACGATGAAACACACAACTTTCTTCTAGCTCCTTAATGCCCTTTCCCTCACTATCATGACCTCAATTCTACCTTATCAATTGGATTAGACCAGAACATACTCACTGACTGCTAAAGATAAGAACCCACAACACAGGGAATTCAGGATAGATAAACCTCCTCAAGACCAACGATAAGAATAAATATACCAGGGGGAGGTGAAGAGAGAATGGGGAATCAAGCACAAGGATCAATATATATATATATATATATATATATATATAACCTCCTTTGGGGGTAGGGGGAAGAGATGAACAACAGAAAAGTGAGTGAAGGGTGACAGAGGACAATTTAAGATAGAAAATAATGATCTATAACTTATGAAGGATCCATGAAAGAAGGTAGGTGGGGGAAGGAGGGATAAGAAATGGAGAGCTGATATTAGAGGCTCAAGTGGGCAGAGAATGCTTTGAAAATGATGATGGCAGCATACATGTAAATGTGCCTGATACAATGGATGATTGTATGGATTGTTATAAGAGATGCAAGAGCCCCCAATAAAAGTATTTAATTTAAAAAAAATAATTGATTCACCAGTGAACTCGGGAATCAATAAACTGATGACACTGGATAAATGCTCAATATTTGTTTATTCTTTCTTCTCACTCCTTTCAAGTATGTGCACCTTAACTTACCCAAATGAAAAGACCTGAACAGTGTCCCCTGATCCAATGGTGTATAAAGGAGCTTCAAACGGTTCATGGACAAATAAAATGAACAGACCGTGGAATTTTTCCAACTTCTGGAAATCCTCCGGCATGGAGCTGACCTACATCAATTGAACTGATGGTCTTCAAGCTTCAGGTTGTATAGAGATCCATATACAGATTGGAAATGTAACTCGTAGCATGAGCAAAGGGAATGAACGTGTGATAAGTAGCATACAAGTTGTGGGGTCCCTCCAGAGGAGCCTCCTGGTGGCCCTTCCTCACCATGCATGGAACCTACAGATTTGGCCAATGGTCACAGACCAGGGTTGGTGCAGCCCCCATCCTTTGTTCTTGCTGCTGCCCCAGTGATCCACCCTGCTTCTGAGATCCCTGCCGAGGGCCCCGTTTCCAGGTGTCAGCATTGATTCAACTGCCTTAGATTCATCCCGACACTTGCTAACTGTCTGCAGTTGGGACCATAAATTATATTTTATTGCCCTTGCTCATAAACTGCAAAGTAATGCCTAAGTGAAACAGATTGTTTTCCATTATCCTACATTCTTTTCTCTCCTTTTTCAAAAATTCATGATACCTCTATTACGCCCATTCCCTTTGCTCCCTATATCTATTCTCATCTCTTTCCCCCCGACCCACTCCCAGTGGCAACCCTCCCAAAGCTTCCAGAAACATATCATTTTGCATAGAAGGGCTTTGCTGGAGGCTTCAGGGATCACACACTTGGTTATTGGCAGTTCTGTCACTGCCTCCTAGCCGGCTCCTTTCACTGGGCTGTGAGCATCTCCATGTGCCTTCCTACCTGTGTCCACGTAGGATGTCCAACCCAGCCTCCATCACGTGGACAAGGTTCTAGAGGTCTTGGGACTACACTCACTCAGGATATTCAGAATGACTCAATGATCTAATGTTGCCTGTCAACACTCCATGCAAACTCAATGGGAAGAACCAATCGGGATTCAGAGGAAGGATCTGGGAGTCTGTGCCAGTCACTGTCTGTGTCCCAGAGAAAGAGTAAGTACAGCAAATTGAGTGGGTGATGATGGCGATGTCATGCTGTCACTTGAGTTTTTGACCCAGACTCTGTTGCACAGTGAGCTGTCCATGGTTTCCTGGAAAGAACCCTGGGGCCCTGAAAGCCCCCTGGCCACCTATGTGAGGCTGTGCTCTCTAGAGAAGTAAAATCAGTGACCAGTGACACTTGTCTGTGTATATACAGAGTTTCTTACCGAGAAACGACTCACACAGTTGTAGAAGTGGCTAATCCAGTCTGGTTCGAGTCCGTGGGTCAGGCGTACACTGGAGGTGTCTGTCTTCTGACTTCTGCACCTTCAGGAGTTGATGACCAGGAAGAAGAAAGATGAAGCCGGAGGGCCACAGGCTGGTGGACAAACTGTTTTTCCTCTCTGTAAGACTTTTGTAGGTTATGAGACAGGAAGAGGAAGGCTGGGCAGCAAGGACTCCAGGATCTGCTCAACTGCTCCACCCATTCTAGCTGATTATCTTCGTCCTGAGCCAACTCTGAGATGTTTGTGGCAGGCAGGTGTGTAGGTGTGTAGATGTGTGTGTGTGTGCATGCGCACACGCACATGCCTCTGGGCGGACTCCTGCCCACCTCCTTCTTTCTCCCTCTGTTTCTTCCTGGCAGGGACTCCACCCTCTTCTCTCTAACAGAAGTTTCCATGGGATTTCCATTGGGTCTTGTCCCTAGTAACCTCAGTGTACATGGTCATGGTCTCCCACCCCTTCCTCCAGTGCCATTCTACCCAATGCATTTCAGCTCCATTTCTACCTGCCAGCTTCAAATACCTAGTCCTAGATGACTTTTTCTTTCAAAGGCACTTCCCTGATCACTAACTATCTTGACCTGGTTACCAGGACCCTCAAGAACCCCAGAAGGCAGTTCTCCTCAGCCCTAGAAGCATGCTGTGAGTTGAAGTCAACTCCGTGGCAATGGTTGGGCATTTGGCTTCTCTTCATCTTTATGGCCACAGCCTGCTGGGTCTTTTTTCCATAGAGCAACCACCCGATGGGTTCAATTGCCTGTCTCTTGGCAACCACTCACTTAAGCACTGAGCCATGAGAGCCCACCAGAGCTCACCAGAACTCTCTCGTGTGATAGTATTTTTTCAGTCTGCAGAGTTGAATATTTTCAGTGAGTCTGTTACTGGTTGCTGTGCTGTCTTCCACAGAGGGGCAAGGGAAGCATACGAAATGACCCTGACATCATGTATCTTACAGTCTAGAGGTTAGACTGTGCAGTTTGACCATTGGTTGATTGCCTGGTGTACAGAGCTACGACTATAAAGTAGGAGGGGGTCGCCTTCCCTTCTGACAAGAACAGAGCTAACAAGGAAATGGATTGATGGGTTTTCCATGGCTTCCTCAGGATCTTTTCTGTCCTCTCTGTCTCCCTGCCTCGTCAAACAATTTCGCTTCCTCTCCACCAGGGAAGGAATTTACATGGTTCGAGTTTGACTTTGCTGGAAGACTACCAAGTGTGGTAATTGCAAAATCTGGTGTCAATCTGAGAGGATTATGATTGAAGAGATGGAGTATGACAAGACAATCAAGATATAACCAATGAGGCCTCTGTATAAGGCCTTCTCCTGAGCATTCTGGGAAATGCGGTGTTTCCTCCTTGGAGGTGGAAGACAACTCTCTCTGTATTCACTTTGTGGGAGATGCTGCAGCTGATCAGACACATGGAACTATGTTAGTGGCCTGAGCTGGAGAAGCCACATGGACCTACCCTGATGCAGCCAAAACCCTGGACCTGAAGAAACTACATGAAGACCCCTGCCAGCCCTGAGATACTTACACTGCCACTGGATCTACAAGACTTCCCACCCACTGGCCTGTGATTCTCCTGCATTCAGCATCATTGCAAGTGTTTCGTGAGTCTGAAGATGATTTTATAGATTAGTATCAGACATATGGGCTAGAATTGGACTTACAGGCTTGGACTGGACTGGGTTGGGATGCTTACTTAATGTACTATTACCCTTTATACAAAGCTCTCTCTTATACACTTATGGGTATCTATGAATTTGCTTCTCTAGTCTACCCAGACTAACACACCAAGAAATGTCCCTCTAGCACCAACATCAATTATGTTGAACAATGTTGTGGGAATGTCAGAAAAGAAACTTAAAGACACCCTAGCTCATGGTTACCTACAATCAGACTATGGTTTGGAGAGATAAATTACCCCTCCCATGAATCCAATGCAGACCCTGTGGTTTTTTTTATCTACATAAGAATTACATTCTTCATTAAAATGAAAAGGAAAAGAGCCCCTCCCCTGTTTAATGTGATGAAAGGGCTGTATTCATTAAGGTCCATCCTGCCTCTTGTCCCTGCCTCACACTCCTCCTCGGATATTTTGACATGGCTGCACCCTGATTTAAGAGCAGGTGACTTCATCGCAAAGGACCCCACAGTGCAGGAGCACCCAGGAGAGCTTGACCATAACACCTCTGTAGCCTAGAGACGGAAAGGTGTGTGTGTGTGTGTGTGTGTGTGTTGCAGTGCAGAGACAGAGAGACAGGCTGGAGCTTGTTTAAAGCTTTTCCCTTCAAAGCACTTGTTTGTCCAGACAGAAACAGTCTATAATTGTGAGTCAGTCTTCCCCTGTTCTGCACACAAACAGCTAACATTTTTGTATGCTTTACAGCTAACATTTTTGCATGCTTTTTTTCTGCATCACTGCCCTGGTGGTAGTAGGAAGCCCAGTGTTGCTCCTGGAGAGCTGCTGCTGGATTTGAACAGTCAACCCAGTAGCCCAAAGTTCCACACACAACCACTGCACCACCAGGGTTCAGCTCATTTTTGTATACTTTTGTCGAGGTCTACTACCCCTGTTAGATTCATTCTTCTCCAAACCTACTAGGTCATTAAACCCTCAGAGCTATGCAACAAGTTGCATTGCATTTTACAGGTGAGAAAACTGAGGCACTGAGATGAAACCACTGACAGGCTCTGGGAATGGGCTTGTAGCCAGGTGATGTGACTCCGTGGAGCCCTGAAGGTGCCATGGTTGAGTTTCTGGTGCCTAACTGAGAAGTCAACAGTGAGAAATCAGCAGTTTCTCTGTAGCAGCTAAGTCTACTCTTCCTCACCTCACAGGGGCCACCATGAGTCAGAATTCACTTGTCAATAACGGGTTTGGTGTGGAGTTTCACCTGGTTCCAGAACCCACATGCTCCCAACTCCTTCCAGGACTGGGAGAAGCTCTTCTGGAGACCCTCATTCATAATCAGAGCCTGGGGCGCGATCTGAGACAACCCAAGAAAAACACAGCCACATATCAAAATATTCCATTTCAGCTCACTGACTCCAAACCAAACAGCCAGACAGACCAACTTTAACCAGAATCACAACTCTATCCCTTTCCTGTCCTTCTGCCCCATTTCCTATGGGACGCTCGCTCTCTTTCCCAACACTCGCTCTCCTTTCCAACACTGAGAAGCCTGTGCACTGACAGTGGAGTGCTGTCCCAGGATGGAGTATGGAGGACCAGCCGCTGTATGCCGCAGAGGAGTCACCTCTCAGGGGGTTGTGTTCCCTGGTGGATGCTGTCGTTCCTGCAGCTTCATAAAGGGCTTTCTATGTGTGTAAAGGGCTCTGTTCTAAGCCTTCGTGTGCATGATCCCCTTCAATCCACATCACAACTTCATTGGGGTCACTGGTACCCCCTTTGCCTTTGAGTCTGTTTCACCACATAATACCCCATAGGACAAAGGAGAACTGCTTCATGGGGCTTAAAGACTCTAAATCTTTCCAGAAGCAGACTGCCACATCCATCTCCCTGACAGTGCCTGGTGGATTCCCAGCTCCAACCTATCAGAAAGCATGCTGTCAAGGCCCCTCTGGGTTGCCATTATTCCTCCGCCCCCCTCCCCCCACCCCACCCCATATCACAGTTGAGGAGTCAAAACTTTTGCAGATGATATGAGACCCTCCTTGCAAAGCCGAGGGCACGGATTCATCGTAAGCACCACAAAATGTTAGCCCACTTCACACCTCCCTTATTATTATGCATGCTGTGTCATGGAGGGTGGCTCCAAAGCTGGGAAGGGGTAAATCTGGGTTACAACAGGAATTCATGTGTCCCTACACCTGAAGCGCTTCCCCTCAATGAAATATCCCCTTCCAGAAGGTAGCAAATGAGAGACCGAGAGGGCTGAGAATTGGGGTATCTGAGGTGTAGTTAAACATGCAAGGTGAGTAGCGGAGTGCACAAGAGGCAGGGAAGTGAACACCGTAGTGTGCACACATCTGTGAACAGGAGGGCCACTAACGCTGAGGACATTAGAGAGGCCAGGGTGTTTGGGGTATGTCTTCACACTCCATCTCAACCATCTAAGGCATGGGTTTTCCAAGAAGGATGTTGGCATGTGTTCCCATCCTGGAAACACTGAGTCAATTGGTGAGGATCTATCAGGGACTGTGGAAAGGGTTTTCAAAAGTTTGTGACCATGGATGTGTTATAGTAAATAGCCTCTGACACATCTGAAACTCTGTGCTCTATCAGGACCTCTTTCTCTCAGCCTAGTAAGTCCCGACACTGTGTCTCAGGACTTCAGAACATATCTGATAAATGCATTGTGATCATGGAGACAATTTTCAGTAAACCAGTATGTTATTCCTTCTAGTCGAACATTGTAATCAAACAAGTAAAATAGGTTTATAAATGAAGGTCATAAAACGTAAGAAGGAGACAAAAAGAGTACTCATCTTACATGCCTACTGAAGCCTACTTGTGCAGATCTCTTATTCATTTTTGTAATAATAAGGTCAAATCCTAGAAACACAGTGATGGCTCTCTGAATATGAAGACCCCACCAGGCAGTCAGCTGAGAATGGTACATGTTTTCCTGGCAGGACACCCAACATTGGGAGCCATGGTGGTTTAACAATTACGAGTTGGGCTGCAATCTGCAAGGTCAACAGTTTGAAACAGCTGCTCCAGCACTTATCTTGGAAATTTCCAGGGGCAATTCCATCCTGCCCTAAAGGATCACTTTGAGTGAGTCTCAACTTAACTGTAGTGATTTTTTTTAATCATTTGATTGGGGGTGCATACAATTCTAATCACAATCCAAACATCCATCCATTCTATGTAAATCTCATTTGTACATGTGTTGCCATCACCATGCTCAAAACATTTTCTTTTTATTTAAGACTTGGTAATAGTTCATTTTCCCCTTCCCTCCCCATGCCTCTCTCCCTCATGAACCCTTGATAATGTATAAATTGTTATTATTTTGTCATATCATACACTGTCCAATGTCTCCCTTCACCCACTTCCCTGCTGTCCATACCCCGGGGAGGAGGTAATATGTAGAACACTATATGCTGACTGGCTCATCTACCCCCTTCTGGAAGGGGATATTGCTTCACCTACGGATGGGCTTTGAGTTCCCAATCTGTACTCCTCATCATTTATAATTATATAACTTTTAGACCTTTGATGTCTGTTACCTGATCCCTTCAACACCTCGTGGTCACACATACTGGTGTGCTTCTTCCATGTGGGCTTCATTGCTTCTGAGCTAGATGGTTGCTTGTTTACCTTCCAGTCTTTAAAACCCTACACACTATGTGTTTTGATAACTGGGCACCATCAGCTTTCTTCATCACCTTTGTTTGTGCACAAATTTGTTTTCAGTGATCATATCAGGAAGGTGCACATCATGGAATGCCAATTTAATAGAACAAAGTGTTCTTGCATTAAGGAATTACTTGACTAGAGGTCCAATGCCCATCTGCTGTCTTAATACTAGCCCTATAAGTATATGCACAAAGATCTTTTTCCTCATCATCATATATAATTATATTTACATGTGTACATGCCTGTATTTAAACCTCTATAAATGCCCTTTTGCCTCCTACTTCTTAATTGTGTGCTCAGCACGTTGTGAGAACAATACTCATAGATTCATTCATTCTCCTGAAAAGAGCAACACTTATTGGTCATAATCAGGTCATAATTTTTGCACTGATTTTAACCAGTCCCAGCCTGAGAGAAGCATTGGGATGGATAGCACACGTACCATCATCTCCATTTTCAGCAAAGCAGAAATGCTGGGAAAAGAGTATGAGCACAAGAAACCACCAGGCATATGATCACCCTGACTTCTGGCTCTGTTACCAAGAAATGGGGTCCTTTGATGGTCACCCGATAGACCCTACAGCCCTTCTGAGTGGCTGTGACATAGTAGGGGCTCATTAAAATGCAACTTTTATTCTTAGCCAAAGTGCAGAAAGAGGACATGAAAGGTCCAAAGTCACAGAGGTTGTGAACAGCGTCAGAACTGTAAACCCAATCCTGAGATTCTAACCCTGTCTCGTCCTGACAAAGCCAAGTATAGAATTTGGGCAGCCATCCATGGTTGGCAATGGGCAGTGCCAAAACTGGAATACGCACTGCCTATATATATAGAAGGAGAAATTGTATAGGTATATAGAGACTATACATGCATTTGTCCCTCCCTAAATGTCAATAAAAAGGTAAAATAGAATTTGTTCAGTACTTTTCCCACCTCAATTAGCTGCTACCCAAATCCCCTGCCCACATCAATCCCAAAGCCTACAATTAATTAGACGAAGGAGTTAAGGGGACTCATTGCACCTCCGGAGAAACCAGCTCTAACATATAAATATCTGCAAAGTTGCATTCTGCTCAGCAGAAGTGGTCCATTTCCCTGGCCGTTCCAGTTGCACCTTTCCTGGGACCATTTGAGACTTTTTAAAAAATCATTTTGCTGGAGCTCTTACAGCTCCTAGTACAATCCATACATCTCTCCATTGTGTTGAGCACTTTTGTACATATGTTGCCATCATCATTTTCAAAATAATTTCTTTTTACTTGAGGCCTTGGTATCAGTGCCTCATTTTCTCCCTCCCTCCTTCATGAACCCTTGATAAATTATAAATTATTATTATTATTTTCATATCTTACATCATCCACTGTTCCTTCACCCACTTTTCTATTGTTTGTCCCTCTGAGGGTGTGGGAACTTCTGGGGCCTTAAAGGTTTGAAGATAAACAAGAAGTCATCTAGCAAACAAGCAACAAAGCCCACATGAAAGCAGCATGCCAGCCGGTGTAATCATGAGGTGTTAATAGGGTCAGGCATCAGGCATCAAAGATGCAAGGAAAAAATCATATCATGTGAATGAGGTGGGGGGTGAAGTGGAGAACCAAAGTCCATCTGTAGACAATTTGACATTCCCTTAGCAGAGAGGTCACAAGGAGGAGACAAGCCAGTCAGGGTACAGTATAGCACCGATAAAATATACAACTTTCCTCTAGTTCTTTAATGTTTCCCCCTTCCATATCATGACCCCCATTTCTGCCTTACATATCTGACTAGACCAGAGCATGTACAGTGGTACAGATAAGAACCCTTGACACAGAGAATCCAAAACAGATAACCCCCTCAGGACCCATAATGAGAGTAGGTGATACTGGGAGGGCAGGGGGAAGGTGTGGGAAAAAGGGGGAATCATCTGAGACTTCTTAAGTTTTCCTCTTAGCATCCATTTCAGTGTGGTAGACAAGGAGTCCTTTCTAAAGGTGATTTCCTTCCTTCTTCTTTGTGGAAAGTCAAGGGTGAAGTTGAAGAGAACATTCAGTCAACAAGGGAGTGTGGTCTGCTGACTCTCAGCCAGCAAGGCACAATGAGGAAATGAATCCCAGGGTCAGAGAGCAACCACAGAGCCAACAAGATGCCTTCATCAGCCAACTGGCTGCCTTTTAGTCCAGTCCAATCCATGATTACCCCATGCATATCCCTAGAAGAGCCGAACTCCAATAGGTTTCTAATGGCTATCACCTTCCTGATGGAGAATACCAGGCAAATCTTTCAAGGCACCTCTGAGTGGAATCACTGCCCCAGTCTTTCAGCTCAAAGCCACACACTGAAGTTCTTGTGCCACCCATTCTTGCAAGAACTCTTACCAAAACAACAACAACAAAAAAAAAACCACAATTCACTGCCTTGAGTTAACTCCGAATCATATTGACCCTATAGGACTGGGTGGAACTGTCCCTGTGTCTTTCCAAGACTCTAACTTTTATGGGAGCAAAAGGACTCATCTTTCTCTAGCACAGCAGCTAGTGCTTTTGAACTTCTGACCTTGCAGTTAGCAGCCCAAGAGATCTCCTCTGTACCACCAGGGCTCCTTTTAAGGTCCCTCTAAGCAACTGTTTCCCCAAAAAATTTGCAATGCAACCCATAAGAAGAAATTCTTTTGGCATTTGCAACCCAAAACACACACACACACACACACACACACACACAAAGGAATAAGAAAAATGAGACATCTATGAAACAAATTCATATCCTTCCCATCCATAATGCATTCTGATGTTGCACGTTCCAACCCATTATAAAGCTCTGCTCTGATTCTAATAAGCTTAATCCCTTAAAGCACCCATGGGTCAAATCCGTACATTGCAAGAAACTTCTTTGCAGAACATCACATGCAACTTTTTGCACAATACCATGTAGCAGAGTTGGGTTCATGGCAGCTGGGGGCACTCCCTGTGGTTGTTAAAGCCTTTCATGGCATTTGACTTTACAGATAATGATCAAGTGAGAATAATAAAATTCATCGACCAGTTTGTTTTATAACAGCCTGATCTGCAGCTGATTTGGGGCAATGACATAGGACCAGGCAACATTTTCTTCCATTCTGTCTCAGGACAGCCTAAGATGGGAGCCAACTCCATGTTGGTCAACCACTGTCCTTTCTAGGCCTGGTGCTTGTGCCACAAATATATGTGCTCGTTACCTTTACAGCCGGCCCTGGAGAGGTATTCATTTAGCAGATGAGACCTCCACAAAGGCCAAAGAACTCTCCAAGAGGGACAGCTAATCCATTTGGAGTTCCATTGGCTGCACCCAAGGTATTTGCTACATTTGTTTTTCCCCAGTGAGGCTGTTTTTTCTGGGATGTGGACCTTTGGTGGGCCCTTATTTTCTGTAAGAGAAATACATGGATGTGCAGGCACGGAATTAGCCCCAGATAAAAGCATGGGGCCAACCAATCATCTCAGGGCAGTTCTAGCCTTAAGGAAATGTTGTTGTTGTTGTTGTTGGGTGCCATGGAGTCAGCTCTAGCCCATAGATCTAATGTACAACAGAACATAATAATAACACATGGTCTGCCACCCTCTTCACGATCTTTCCTATGCCCAAGCCATTGCTTCATCCATGGTGTCAATCTCTCTCTCTCTCTCTCTCTCTCTCTCTCTCTCTCTGAGGTTCTTCCACATTCTCCCGTCCCTCCACTCTACCAAACATGATGCCCTTCTCCAGGGATGAGTGTCTACCTGACAAGATGTCCAAAGTATACAAGACAAAATCCTGCCATCCTTACCTCTAAGAAGCACTCTGGCATTACTTCTTCCAACACAGAAGGCTTTGTCCTTTCAGCAATCTGTGCTACTGCAAGATTCTTCCCTAGCACCACAACGCAAATGCATGGCTTCTTTTAGGGCCTTCCTTCTTCAAGATCCAACTTTCACTTCCATGTGATGCTTTTGGAGACTACCATGGCTTGGGTCAGGGGTCTGTTAAGCTTCAAAACAGCATCTTGGCTTTTCAATACTCTAAAGACTTCTCATGCAGCAGATTTGCTCATGCACACGTATGTGATCTCTTGATTTCCATGAGTGTTGATTGTGGGTCTAACGCAACAGCTTCAACCTTTTTCCCATTGATCATGATGTGAACCGTGGATTCAGGTGTGAGGATTTTGTTTTTGTCTTAACATTGAGTTGTAATCCACACTGAAGGTTACAAACCTGGGGGCCGAATTCACCGTGCTGCACTCTTCCGCTTTCCATCTGCTGACGTACATGACCAGGGTCAAAAGAGTCAGGCACCGTCACCTGACTCTAAGGCATCCAAAGCAGGAAGAGAGGAAGTGAGCAAAGAAAGCTCTCTCCTCATTATTTTTAGAAAGAAAAACATTTTTTTCTGAAAGCACTCCAAATTCTTCTCTTTCCGTTTTATTGGCCAGACCTGAGTTTAATCACTACTATATTGTTTTTACTCCCTGCAGTAAACGTATTGCCACATTTGAAAATCAAACTTCTATTAGGAAGGAAAGAGTTCACAGATGTTGGGTGGGCAGCCTCTAGTATCAAATGCACTCGGTTTTTAATGATCTAGGCCAGGTCACCTTGCCAGCCATCTCTCGCCCGCTTCCTCCCAAGCTTGAACTCCATATTCCAATCTTATATCATCAAGGGGCTAGTCCACATAGAAGGACCTCAGGCTTCATCAAGCAGAGGATAAGCTAAAAAGAAGACCCTTGATGGATTGGCACAGTGGTTGCAACAATGGACCCAAACACGGGATAATTGAGAGGATCATAGAAGGCTAGTATGTTTCATTCTGTTATTCATCACATTCACTGAGCTGACTCGATGACACTAGGAATAAGTTGACCACATCTTAAGTCTTTATCTTCTTTCCTTTCCCTGCAACATTCTTCACCTGATTCCCATTCTGATAAGCCTTGCTAATTGTGACTCCTCTATCATCTTAGTGAAGTAGTGGTTACAAGTCGGGCTGTTAGCAGGAAGGCCTGCCATTTGAAACTACTCGCCACTCCAAGGGAGAAAGACAAGAATTTCTGTCCTCATAAACAGCTACAGTCTTGGGAACATCCAGGGGCAGTTTTCACCTATCTTGGGGGGTCCTTATGAGTGAGCATCGATTTGATGACAGTGAGTTTGGCTTGGGAATCAGGTCTCAGATTAAATGGTTTCATCAGAAGACCATGCTTGAATCAGGCCAGGGTTATATACGAGTATGCCTCTTTGATTAGCCTAAAATGTCAAAGATAGGAGCCCCTTTCACTGTCATCTTTTGTTGGTGTTTCCCAAGGTAGCTGGACATCGTACATCTTTAACAAATATGTATTCACACTCACTGCCATGGAGTGAATGCTGGCTCATAGTGACCCCCTGTGGGTTTCTGGGGCTGTGACTATTGAATAAAAGTGGGGAATGATGTATAAAAGGCATTATATTTTACCATCAATGTTGGTATACACCAGAAACAAATATTCTTAAACCACAGAGTAAAATCTTAGGCTGCTTTGAACCCAGTTTGCTCAAAAGGAAAATGAGATTCAGGGAGATGGAGCTCTATGGTCAAGGCAGCACAATTTGTGAATGGCAGAGTCAGGATACAAACCCTGATCTGACTCTAGCATCCGGGAATATTCCCTGCCACCATGGCACTGCCACCGAGGGTAGCTGCACTGACTGCCACGTCACCAAAGGCCTGGCTTGTGGGATGACACACAGTAGAAATCAGCAAACATTTTTATAAAGGGCCAGATAGCTGATAGTTTAGGCTTTGAAGGGTATGCAGACTGTCACCATCTACTCTGCTGTCATAGCTGGAGAACAGCCATAGGCAATAAATCAATAAGCGAGGCTGCTGTGTTCCAATAAAGCATTAGGTACTAAAACAGGAAATGGGTCAAATTTGGACTCCTAACCTGGAACAATTCACTTCGACTGGCAGAAATTTGGATTCTGCTTCAACAAATCGAGTGGTTTGGGTTCGATAAACACTCAGATTCTAAAACCCAACTATTAATTACTGTCCTGAAGCCAAAAGTAACATCCTTTCAACTTCATGCCATTAGAGATAGGAAAACTACTATGCAAAATTGTATTCAATATAAATATAAAAAATTTATATGTGTGCTCAGAGGGGAAAGAAGGGAGGGAGCATCCAGAGAATAAAGCAAAGAGTTCAGTCAATATTAACTAGAGAACAAACACAGGAAAACTTTAGTGGCCTAAGTTGTATAATAGTTTGCATTAGCCATTATACACTCTAAAGTAACCTATGCTATTTTCAATCACCTTATATGCATATGAGGTTGGACATTGGAGAAGAAAGAATGGAGAAGAGTCGATGCATTTGAATTAATGGTGCTGGGAAAACTACTGAGAGTATTATGGACTGTTGGAAGACCAAACAAAACCATCTTGGATAAAATACTCCTAGAATAAGGTGGCCTGCTTTTTAACAATTTGTCCTGCATCCCGCAGTGTTTTAAAATTAAACAAATATATTAAAATACTATTGTTGCATTCTATGAAAATTTTTGTTGCTCCATATAGACCAAATTTTTCATCAAGAACCCACACACACACTCCCCCCGGTCAGTGGTGTTCTGCTTAAAATCTGGTCACTTTACTAGGAGCAAGGATGGTTGGACTTTATCTCCTGTTCTTGGGTCATGCTGTCAAGATAGACTAGTCCCTGGAAAGAGACATGATGCCGGGTAAAACAAAGGATCAACAGAAGGAAGTCACTCAGCAAGAGAGATTGACACAGAGGCTGCAACGATTGGCTCAAGCCTAGCCATCCACCTTGAGACTGGAGCAGGACCAGGTGACATCTCCTTCTGCCACGCACAGGGTAACTATGGATCAGAACTTGACCTCACCTCACAAACCACAAGGTTTCTTTAAATGGATAGTTCTTCTATCTCTTAAAATACACGTGTGAGTTCCATAATTCCTCTAGTTTTAGTACCTTAATTCTTGTTTTCAGTACTTTGCAAAGAGCCTATATAGAAATGTGGACCATGCAAGGCCCCCAACTCTAGAGGGTGGGCGTGAGAAATGCTTCTGCCCAGCATGCAGGTGGAGATCGAGTTTGTTTCTCAAAAGCTGAACTTTTAGCTACTTGAATTCTGCTTATCATGAACCTCGAGAGACACAGCTCTTGGATATTGTTTTCAAACACATTCCCAAAGCGGCTTGAGAAATGGCTGTTTAAAGTAGGCAGGCTGAAACAGTGTGGATTGCAATAACCATGGTCTAAGGACTTTTCAGTTAAAGGGACTTGCAAATGTTTGCAAAATTCAAGAGAGAGTATTAAAAAAATAGAGTGTACGTCCTACTCAAAAAGTCAGTCAGTCAGTTGTAGCTGTACAGGAAGGCACTCAAAGCTGCCGACCATGACAAAAGATGATTGCCTAGGTTTAAATAAAAACTCCATTGTTGAATTAGTTTTCCCCCAGTACGTCTTTGTGCCTTCCCAAGGGTAAAACCCATTATTTAAAACTGTAAATTCTTATGAACATTAGCCATCCTCAGCCAAGAATAGAGAAGACAAGACTCTGGCTTGTCAAGAAATATTTGCCAGTAAATTTTTGTCAACATTGCTCAGAAAAAATACTTGCACACCAGGCTCCAGATGAAACTATTGACAGTTTACATAGTTAGCTCCAAGAAGTTCATGCTAGAAAAGAAGTTAGCTGAATTTATAATATTCTAACTTGCTATTGTCTTATGCAAGATCCCGATCCTTCATGATTATAATCATGGACTCCTTTCTAAAGGTTCACCCTCTCTCAGGATGTCAGAGCACTTGGATAAGTCTTCTCCTAGTGCTGCCCACTGTGTATTGTCCTATTTCTTCTATAAAATTATTTGCTTTAACTTTAATGGAGATTATAGTTTGCTCTTTGACCTGATGAATCTTGTTATCATTAAAAGTCTTTAGACGTTCATAAATATTTATATCATAGTGGTTTTGTGAGTATTAAATAAGATGATGTGCCTAACACAAAAGTTAACAAAAAGGAGTTGTTTCCTATATTCATAATTATTGTTGGGGTTATCATTATCAAGGATAATATAGAAGGATCTCCTTATTGACTAACACTACCTAAGCAAAGCCTGAATTACTAAAGCAGCAGTCCTACACCAGAGAATTTTATCCCACAGAAAGCAGAATATTGAAAGATGCAAGAAGCATCGAATAGAGAAGGGAAGAATTCACAGAGTCACTGTACCCAAAAGAATCGGTCAACATTAAACTATTTCAAGACCAATTGAAGTGTTTCAACAAACGAGCAAATTCAGAAGAGTCTGTGGCTCTGGGGATATCATTGTTGATGCAAGATGGATCTTAACTGAAAGACAGTGACTTGTGTTGTATTGACTATGCAAAGACATTCAACTGTGTGGCTCATAAGGAACTATGGATAGTCTGGAGAAGAATGGGAATTCCAGAATATGTCACTGTGCTTATTGGGAAGTTGAATGGGGATCAAGAGGTAGTCGTCTGAACAGAGCAGAATGCTGAGTGGTTTAAAATCAAGAACGGGAGGTGTCAGCACTATAACCTTTCACTGCTCTAATTCAGTCTGTCTGCTGAGCAAGTAATCTGAGAAGCCAGAACTCTGTGAAGAACACAGCAGACAGAAGGGAGGACCTCATGAACAACCGAAGATATTCAAATGACAGAGCTGTGCTTGCTGAAAGCAAGGGAGACTTGAAGCAGCCTTCAGTATGGATGACCTCTTAGCATGAAGAAAATCCAAATCCCCATAAGTGGGCCAAGAGACAACATCATGGTAAACAGATAAAAGGTTGAGATTGTGAAGGATTTCATCTTGCTTGGATCCACAATCAGTGTTCACGGAAGCAGCAGTCAAGAAATCAAAGAGCATATTTCATGGGACCTCTCTGCTTCGCAAGCCCTCTTTAAAATGTTGAAGAGCAAGGATGTCACTTTGATGACTGGAGTGCACATTACTAAGTTATGGTATTTAGTATTGCATATGGAAGTTGGATAAGAAGTAAGGAAAATGCAGAGAATTTACACTTTTGAAATATGGTGCTGGGGCAGAATATTGAAAGAACTATGGGCTTCTAGAAATCAACTAGATCTGTCTTACAAGTGAGAATGGTAAGACTTCATCTCGTGTACTTTAGACTTATTTTCCAGCGAAACTAGTCCCTGGAAAAGGGCATCATGCTTGGGAAAGTCGAGGATCAACTAAAAAAGGAAGACCATCAAGGAACTGGATGGACACATGGGCTCAAACCTAACAACAAAGTGAGATGAGCAGGGGCGGGCAAAGTTTCATTCTGCTGTTCACAGGATCACTCAAAATCAGGTCTCATGACACCTAAACTGCACCACACAACAAAGAGCCTTAAACGACACCTGAAGGCATTTTGGACTATCATAGCTGAGGATGAAGTTTCTGTTATCTAGTGGGTAGAGAACAGAGATACTGCTAAAAACCCTATAGCATGCAGGATAACCATTCGCCAGGATGAACTTTCCAGCCCTAAATGTCAACAAGAAACCCTGGCAGCATCATGTGGTATGCAATGGACTTTTTACCACAAAGGCAGTGGTTCGAAACCTCTCATCCTCAAGAGAACGATGGGGCTTTCTACTCCAGGGAAGCGTCGTCTTGGAAACCCACAGGGACAGTTCTACCCTGGATGCTCTAGGATCACTGTGAGTTAGAAGTGACTCACTGGCAGTAAGTTTGATGTGAGTGTTTTAAAAGGTCAATAGCACTGAGGTCGAGCACCTGGTACAGTTCCCAAGGAAATACAGCATGAGTGCTCAATAGATGTCTGTGATTGAATGAAGGGGTTGACCAGAATCATCACCCTCAAGAGGACAATATTTTTTTCAGTTTATTTTCTTTGTTAAGAAAATATGAATCTCTTAACTCCATAATATCAAATTGATATATAATATAAATTATGTAGTGTCATCTTTGCTTTCTCATAGCCCACCCCCATCTGATTATAAGTTTTATGTGAGTTATGTATTGACCAAGGTAAATATCCTTTGGTGTAGTAGTGACTTAATAGATAAGTGATTGAATGAATTCATGGACAGTAGGATGCCCTGAAGTAGTTTCTTTTAACCATTGTACTAGAGTTAAGCATTCTACCATCACTCACTGAGAGTTGCAACCATTATGTTGAGTCCTGGTGACACAACAGTTCATTGGTCCGCTGCTAACTCAAGGTTGGTGATTCTGGCCCAACCCAATGCCTCCTTTGGGGAAAGATCTGCTTCTATGTAAATTGCAGCCTTGAAAGCCTTATGGGCGAATTCTGTGCCTCGGAAGATGCTATAAGTTGACATTAACTCCCCAACGCCCAACACGACCAGCCTCGTGTCCTAATGCATTTCCTTGTCATCCTTCAACCCAACTCCATAAGAACATCCAAGAGTAGGTTTTCATGTTTCCATGAAATTTCATAAAATTTGCTTCTCCACAAAGTGGGGAAAATAAAGTCTGTGAGTCTAAGACTCAATGTCAAAGTGCAGACCTGCTTTCTCAACACTGCCAGGTTGCTTGTATTTTTACGCTTGTGTAAAAACAATACAGGAGGCTAATTATGCAGCGGGAGCTGAGGCAGGAAATGCAGAAATGGCTGCAGAGCATCCATTCACAGCGTCTCCCGGTTCCACTGAGCAGAGGAGTCTGCAGACCCCCATCCCAGGGGATGAAATGAGTGGTGGGGGTGGGGGTGGGGGGTTAGCAGCCACCAGCAAAGAATCTTTGTTTCCTGTTCTTTGGTTTTCCCTTGTGCTCAAGCTTTTGCCACACGGGAAGAAAGAGAATCATCCTTTCTAAAATTTCACCTCTAGGAATTTCTGTTTTTCTCAAGAACGATTAGACATTTTTAACCCTGGGATATCTGAAAATGTACTAAAAAAAAAAAAAGCTCAAACTCACTGCCATCCTCTGAATTCTAACACACAGGGACCCTCAAAGATGGTGGTTCTCGACCGTCCTAATGCCACGACCTTTTCACACAGGGTCTCATGGGGTGGTGACCCCCAACCATAATATTATCCTAGTTGCTACTACATCACTCTAGTTTTGCTTCTGTTATGAATTGAGCTACTCTTATGAAAGGGTCATTCCACCCTCAAAGGGGTCACAACCCACAGGTTGAGAACCACTGCTCTAAGATGAAGTACCGCTGCCCCCTTGGACAGTTATCCAAGGTTGTGATCTTTAGCAAGCTCATTTCCACATCTTTCTTTTCTGCCTAGAGAGATCACACCATTGAACTTTTCATTTCCAGTTCAAAACTTTAACCACCGTGCCACCACACAAATGTAAAAAACTAAGAAAAAAAACATGACTTCATTCAAGTCAATTCTATTCTGACCCTCAGCAACCTTGTAGGACAGGGTAGAAGTGGTCCTGTAGGTTTCTGAGACTATAAATCTCTAGGGTGTAGATCGCCTCATCTTCCTCCCATGGAGTGGATGGTTGCTTTGAACTGCTTGCCTTGGGGTTATCATCCCAACATGTAATCACTAAGCCACCAGGACTTCATAGGTGTGTGTAATTGTTCTTATGTTTGAGTCCATTGTTTCAGCCACTGTCTCCATCCATCTTGTTGAGGGCCACATTTTTTTTTTTTTGGCTGCCTCTCTACTTTACCGAGCTTGTTCTTCTCCAGGGGCTAGTCTCTCCTAACGATCTGTTCAAAGTACATGAGATGAAGTCTCGAAAGTGTTTCCTCTAAGGAGCATTCTGGTTGTACTTCTTTCAAGGCAGATTTGTTTGATCTTTTGGTAACCCATGGTACTTTCAAGATTCTTTGCCCATACCATAATTGAAATGCAGTCATTCTTATTTTGTCTTCTTTATTCGATGTGCAATTTTCACGTGCATAGGAGGCAATGGAAATTACCATAGTTTGTGTTAAGTGCAACTTAGTCCTCAAAGAAACATCCCTGCTTTTCCTGTGCAGCAACTTTAGCCAACACAATTCATCCTTTGGTCTCTTGACCGCTGCTTCCAGCAGCACTGGCTTTGATGAAATCCTCACAACGTCAATCATCTCTCCTTTTATCATGTTGCTACCTGTTTGTCCAGTTGTGAGGATTTTGGTTTTTTGTTTCTTTGTTTTGTTTGTTTTTTGGGGCATCACTGCCCTCTGGTGGTGGGAATAGGAGACCCAGCCTTTGCTCCTGTGGAGCCGCTGCTGGAATTGAACCTCTATCCCAGTGGGCTGCAGTCCGGCGCACAACCACTGCGCCACGGGGGCTCAGCTCGGAGATTTTGCTTTTATTACATCAAGTTGCAATTCATTCTGAAGGCTGCAATTCTGGATCTTCAACAGCAAGTGTTTCAAGTCATCCCACTTTCAGCAAGGAAGGTCTCTCATCTGGATACCACAGGTTGTTCATAAGCCTCCTTCTAATCCCGGGGCCCATTCTAGAGCCTGAGAGCTACATTAATATTTTAATCATTTAGTATATATCAAATACCATGCTTAAGAATTTTAGATTTCTTTTATTTAAAAAAAAATAGCAATCACATGAAGCAGAAAGTTCTTTTAGCTGGCTGCCTCCCCATGACTCATTGCCATTCAAACAATTATGACTCATAGCAATGTTGTACAACAAAGTAAAATCTTCCCCAGAGGGTTTCCAAACTTTAATCTTTTACCGAAAAGCTATTTGGTGGTGCCGTAATTAAGTGCGCAGCTGTTAACCAAAAAGTTGGAGTTTCAAACACAAGAGTCACTCTCTGGGGAGGAAAGTGTTGGCGGTCTGCTTCCATGAAGCTAATAGTCTCAGGAACCCTACGAGACAGTGCTTCTCTGATCTGTAGACTTCCTCTGAGTCTAATCTGCCTGGTGACCAAAAGATCCACTACCTTTGAGTCCATTTTCACTCACAGTGACCCCATAAGACAGACTCGCTCCTGAAAATCTTCCAGGAAGTAGACAGCCTCATCTTTCTCCAGCAGGGAGACTGGAGGGTTTGAAATGCTAACCTTGCAATTAGCTCAATGTGTGACCGATAACACCACCAGGGCACCTCATCTACTCAAGAGCAAGGTTTTTGTTTTGTTTTGTCTTGTTTGGGCCGAGTTGGTTTTTTGGTTGCTGTTTTTCTTTGAGTTTGTAACCTCTACATAAGTAGGCTGTCCACATGTTTCTCTGAGGAGGTCTACCTGATGGATTTGGACTGTCCATCTTTTCACTAACAGCCAAATCACACAGATCCACCAGGCTCCTTTGTGGCTGCATTCTCATAAACAAAACAAAACCTACCCTCTGTCATAGAGTGGATTTTACTCAAGGCAACCCTATATATAAGCTTTCCAATGCTACAAATCTCTACGGAAGCAAGCAGGTCATCTTTCTCCCATAGAGAGGCTGGTGGTGTACAAGAGGTGGGTGTACCCAAAAAAAGAAATAATTTTTTTCAAAGCTATATGTTTAAATTTTTAACAAAACAACGTCACCACCTTCAAACTACTCCCCATTACACTTAGTACATTTGTCAAACCTGAGATGCCATTCTTGGAAACATTTTTCACACTCATCTATTTGGATGCCTGATAGCACCTCCCTCATTTTTTTCATCACCTCTTTTATGTTGTCAAGCCGCTGTTCTTTCATGTCCCTCTGCATTCGAGGAAACAAGAAGAAGTCGAACAGAGTGAGTTCAGGTGAGCAGGGTGGGTGGGAAAAGAGGCAGGCTGGGTTTTTTTTCCAGAATTTGGCACCCCAAGATGACTGTGTGAGCAGGTGCGTTGTCATGGTGATTTGGTTTGCCACAAACCAAACTTTTTGTCATACACTGTTATGCAATCGTTTAAGAATCTCTAAATAGAAAGCTTGATTCACAGTCTGACCTGGTGGAATGACTTAAGTTTGAATTTTAAATTTCCAGAGAGAAAAATGAGGGTTAATAAAGGAAAGACTTCAATGTGGAGCATTTTTATTTTGTATTATGGATCTTTTTTATTATTGATCAGAGCTAGTGAACAATATGGTAACTATCCTGGAATGCAGGGAGCCTCGTTCTTGGAAATTACATGGCCATCCCATGGCCCTGTTACTGTGCCCAACTTGTTCTTTCTCCCTAAAAAGAGCTTCTCCACCATGTCCCATGGTCATCTCCTGGTACTAGTCAGAAGTTAGGATTCTTCCTCAAAGACAGTCCGTGCAAATGGTATGCCCTCTATGTAAGTGCTTGCATTATTTTGATTATTATCATCTACATTACTCTTATTTGATTCTTTTGAGGATTTCTGCTCATTTTGTCACCCAGTAAGGTCTCCTATCCAGTCTGTGCATATGAACTCAGTGAGTGCTACATGGACATCAATAAACTGTGACATCCTGACAATATCAAAGAATACTGCTGATGCATATTAAAGGAGGTAATATGGTCTGTATTTGTCAGGAAAAGTTATCTCTATGTTGAGAAACTTACAATCCCAAGTCCCAGGAGTTCATTCATATAAGTGCACTCCTCCTTTAGCGGAACTTATCCAGGTACCAGCTGATTTGAGCTGAAAGTATTGAAAGAAAAATTCAAGCCTTGATCTGAAATACTGAGGGATTCCATGGGCAAGATTCCACGGGCAAGGAAATGCCAAAAGAAGACAGGACGAATTCACAGAATCTTTGCACCAAAAAGAACCAATGGACATGAAACCATTTCAAGAGGTAGCATATGACCATGAACTAATTATAGTATAGGAAGAAGCCCAAGCTGAAGGCATTAGTGAAAAGCAAGGGTCCAGGAATTGACAGAATAACCATTGAAATGTTTCAGTAAGCTGATTAAACATTAGAAGTTCTCACTCATCGATACCAGGAAATTTGGAAGCTTGCCACCTGGCCAACAAATTAGAAGAGCTCCATTTTTGTGCCCATTCCAAAGAAAGATTACCCAACAGAACGCAGAAGTTACAGCACAATCTCATTCATACCGTAAATTGTTGCTGAAAATAATTCAAAAAGAGTTGCAGCAATTCAGGCCAGATTCCGAAGCGGACATGCTGACATCAGATGAATCTTGGCTAAACGCAAAGAATTCCAGACAGATGTTTGGCGTGCTTCATCGACCACACATAGACTTTAGACAGTGAGGCTCAGAACAAAGAATGTGACGCTGAGAAGATCGAGAATCCCTGAACACTTCGCTGTGCTTGTAGGATCCGTGGCGCGCAGTGGTTACAGCTCGACTTTCCCCTCCCATAAACAGTTAACAGTCTCAGAAACCCACAGGGAGGTCGCACTGAAATAGCATCAACTTTGTGGCAGTTCGCTTATGGTGCCTATGAGGACTCTGTGGGTTGAGAGGTAGTGGTTTGAACCGAGGGATACTGAGCCATGTAACATTAGGCGAGGTGTGCTTCAAGGTTGTATGCTCTCCCTATGGAGGGGGCAGTGTCTTGTTGGGTTCTAGAAGCACTACGAATCAGAACTGATCCAGCGGCATTTAACAGCAACACAAAGAGGTGCTAAGGTCGCCTGTGCTCCGTGCTGTGACTCTGTTGCCCTAACTCAAAGTCTCTGTGGTCGGCTTCCTAGCAAAAGAAAGATTAAAAGCTATTGAAAGAACCTTTCTCAGGCTCCATCAGAAATGACTTCCTTCTTTCTCTCTCACTTAAAGTTTTGGCCAGAACCAGTTCCATGCACGCCCCCCCCCCCCACCTTCCTGCCTTCAAAGGGAACACAGTGGATTCACTGCATGGGTCCTGGGGGTGTGGAAGCAGACATTGTCCCTGGAGAGGATGACAAAGCAGCAGTCTATGAAACACTGTGCTGTTTTAGTAGAAACATAAGCTTTTAAAAACATAAAGATAGCCCTGTCTAGTTAGGAAGAACAACAAAGACATTTTTCTTAAGCCTAGCTGAAATATATCAATATAACTCCAAACTAAAACTCCACCAGCCTGTGCAATGATGAGGTGTCGAAGAGATCAGGTATGAGGCATCAAAAAACTAAAAATTGTATCCTTATAAATGAAGGGGAGTACAGATTGGGGATCCAAAGTCCATCAATAAGTAAAGTAACAGTCCCTTACAGAAGGGTTGTAGGAAGGAGACCACCCAGACAAGATACAGTGTAGCAACAATGAAATAAGCAACTTTCCTCTAGTTCTTAAATGCTTCCTCCCACCCACTGTTAGGATCCCAATTCTACCTTACAAATCCAGCTAGACCAGGGGATGCACACTGGAGCCAGATACAGGGGTAATTCAGGACAGATGATCCTTTCAGGACCAGGGTGAGAGTGGTGATGCCAGGAGGGTGGAGGGAGGTGGAGTGAAAAGGGGGAACCTATTGAAGGGATCCACATATGACCTCCTCTCTGGGGAATGGACAATGGGGAAGTGGGTGAAGGGACACACTGGACAGTGTACAAGTACAAAATAATGATAATTTGTAAATTGTTAAGGATTCGTGGGGGAGGGGAGTGAAGAAGGAGGAGAAATATGGGGAGCTGATACGGGGGGTGCTAGGTAGAAGGAGGATGTTTCAAGAATGATGATGGCAACAAATGTGCAAATGAGGTCTGCATACAATTGATGTATGTGTTGATCGTGGTAGGAGTTGTATGAGCCCCCAATAAAATGATTATTTAAAAAAAAAAAAAAGAAAGCTAAAACTCTTTTGGAATTCTCTAATGTCCTCTACTCAGTGCTATCCTTATTACCCAATGGCAACATCACACGGGTTCCTTTTCCTGGGGGACAAGCACGTATACGCGTTTTTCGACGAGGATGTTTTGCTAGTCACTGAGTGGATCAAATTTCCTCGTGTTTCAGCGACACTGGAGAGGTAAATGGAGCCCTGCATGCACAGTGGTTAGTCACTGGGCTGCAATTCACAGGTTGGCAGTTTGCGACCCCAGGCACTCCTTGGAAGAAAGACAAGATTTTCTACAGCCGTAAAAATGACTATCTCAGAAACTCACCAAGCAGTTTGACCCTGCCCCAGTGGGTGGTGAGGAGTTGGCATCGCTCAGTGACGGAGAGCCTGGAGTGTATTGTGGTAAATCGTACTGTGGGCCTGTATCGACCACTTTTGAGGAAATAAATACTAAATAAAAGAGAGGTAGGAGAAAGATACTCAATTCAAATCCAGCAGCAGCTCTCCAGGAGCAAGGCTGGGCCTCCTACTCCCACCACCAGAGGGCAGTGATGCGCCCCCCCAAAAAAGAAAGATACTCAAAAAAGACTTTCTCCCCATTCCTAATGATGCAATTCAATGTATAAATATTTTGCAAAGGAATTTTGTTGATGGTTTCCTTATGATCTAAGAAGCTCTACCTTTAAGCAATGTGCAATTATGATACATATTCTATGACTAAAATTGATAATAAACATTTCTAAGGCTTTGGTATGGTCCGGTAGAGAGGAGGTCGATGGAGTGGTGGGCGTGGGGGTTGGGGAGAGGTTGACAGCATGAATTACTGCACTGGGTGACACCACCCGAGATACTCTTCTGCTGGGAGACGTGGTTTTCCATATGCCCAGGAGGGAAGAAAGGGAAGCAGGTTTTTTTGAATTCCTAAATGTTATCTCTGTCACATGGGCATTGAAAGTGATTGTGAAATTAATTCTTAGAGTTTTATTATTCATGTTGCTTACCCTACATGAAAACCATTGAGCCCGTGAGCCCATTATAATGTGTACCGAGTGTTATGTAAATTTCAGTACATCCATATACCAAAATATTATGTAGCAATTAAAAGTTATATGACAGAAAGAATATATCAAATATTAATGCAAAATGTCATAAGGGGAAATGTGCCATGTGTGTGCAATCTTTCCATGGAGAAAAAGAAGCATACATATGCATTTTAAAAAACTAGAGTAGGCATTAATGAGTTAAGAATAATTACCTCTGAAGGTGGTAGTACATGTTTCCAGTTTCTTCCTCGTGCTTTCTATATTTTCTTTTTATATATACATAAGAAGGAATTATTACTTTTATTATCAAGAAAAAGAAAAGAGGTTTGCTTCCTAATTTACCAAAATAATGTACCAGCTGAGCCAGGAAACTATTAAATCACTCAAGAGTGGAATTATCTTCCAGGGCTTTATATTCTGGGTTCTCCTGGGGATTCAGAAAATTCACCCAAAGGGAACAAGACTCTCACCTTCTCCTGAAATGATAGGTCTAAAAATAATACCCTGCAGAATTCAGGCTTCTTATATGAAAAATACCAACCTTAAATTTAAGAAGAGAAATCACCAGGTTGTGAAAATGTTATAAGCACAGGCTGTGGCAGGTGGTGGAGGGAGGTGAGTGAGGGCTAGCTGGAAAGGTCGCTGAACCCTTCGAGGATGCAGGTTAGAACTCTCGTCAAGGTCAAAAGCTCAGGTGCTCCGGTATGCATTGGAAATGGAAGAAGGTGGAAGAGAAGTGGGGAGGAGGCGGGCATTTGGAGAGAATGGGGGGAGAAGATGGGCTGATGGGATACAGAGCAAGCAGGAAGGCGAGAGAAAGAGAAAGAGAGCAGCTGGTGGATTCTTTAAGCTCCTCACACTCTGCTCTGCCTATTATTACCCATAGCCTTAGCTTCAGCCCTTAACCTTCCTTCTCCTTCGAATTTGGGGTAAATATTTGTGTGTGCTTTTTTCGCACAAGCAATGCATGGACATTGTTACAAATTCACTTAAGTGCTAGGCTGCGAGCAGAAAGGTTGCCTACCTGAACCCACTCACGTGCTCCTTGGTCAAAGATCCAGCAAGACTCCTCTTGGAAGATGACAGGCACAGTGAGGAGTCCTGTAGGAACAATTCTCTTCTCTGACACCAGGCTGTGCAGTTGACTTAGGGGCACCTAACAAGCCAAACAACAGAACCAAACCTACCCAGAATCCTCTCTTCTACTCTACATCCCTAATTCTAATAGTTATTTTCAAACCCACATCCAATCTTTTTTAGTGGCCACCTCTGCTGCTTATGCTTCCCATTTCTAACGGAAAGCTCATCTTCCTTCTGTCTCGAGTGTCCCCAACAACTGCCTGTTATAGAGAATGCAAACTTGTCTTTTTTCTATGTCCAGCATCCTCTTCTCGGTCCACGCTGCCTTCAAATAAAAACCAAATGTCATCGTGTGCCTTCCAATGCATGACGACCCTATAAAGCAGGATATAAGTGCCCCTGTGATTTTCAAAAAATGCAACTCTTTACCGCCATAGGAAGCATCATCTTTGAGATAGTTAAAGTTTATTGTGCCAACGTGTGCAATAAACACATGTGGGGTTAATTGAAGGGAGGAGAAATAAATGGCTCCATAAGCCTCTCCTTTCTAGTTCTCGGGTCTCTTGCTTTCTAGTGGTCAAACCAGGATGCAGCTGCCTTAGCCAGTTCCCTGCTTCAGCTGGCAGGGCTCACTTCCTGCAAGACATTCCTGAGGAGAAGCCACATGGACCTGCCAGATGCAGTCCTGGGTGCTGGAGCAGCCATGTGAAGACCCTGCCAGCGCTGAGATGCTTACATGCTCTCTGATTCGGCTTTCCCTGTGCAGTCAGCATCTTTACATATAATTTGTGAGATGAAGGAGGACTTTGTGGATTGGTGTCAGACTTATGGGCTCATGCTGGACTTGTGAGCTTGGGCAGCACTGGTTTGGGATGTTTTCTTGATGTGCACTTACCCTTTATATACAGCTCTCTTTTATATATGAGTTTCTGTAGGTTTGTTTCTCTACTGTACCCAGACTAACTTTCCCCCACAAGGTGCCTGGTGGCTTCAGACTCCTGACTGACCTTGCACTTCCCAGTCCAATGAATAACCGACTACCTATTGCCACTGCTTCTTAAACCAGCAGTCTGGGTTAAGATAGTCATACCGATGTGAATATTACTCCCTGATAAACTGTATAGCATATGTTTCAGCTTCAACTAATGCTTGACTTTCAGTTTTTCCACCTTTATTTCCCCTCTGCTTAGCTTTGGGTACTGATGTCTGAGTATTCTGTCCTTAATACTGGTGACCCAATATTTTTTTGCCTATTAAATCCTGAGATGTGTTTGCCTATTTTATCCTGTTAATCCCTTTCCATCTGTAAATGCTTGTTCAATGCTCAGCTGCAAAGACAATGGTAGGCAGTTCAAACCACCCAGCCATTCAACAGGCGAGAAACACGGTCACTCCCATCAATGTCACAGCCTGGACAGTCCTGTGAGGCAGTTCCTCTTGCTCACCAGGGTTCACTGTGAGCTGACACTAACCAGACAGCACTAACTACCACTCTGACAAAAGCATAATTCAATTCGTCTTTCAACATTTCCGAAAAATCAGGTCCTCGGACAGTCTCTCTTTCTCTCAGAGAAAATCCCTCGATTGCCAGCTCACCCAAGGGGTTTGCTTTCTAAATCTACTGCAGTCTCCCCTCAGCAGCCTGGGGGTTGCTTTCCTTGTTTGTGTTAGAATTGGATTCTATTTGCTTAACCACATCATTTTTCTTTTTCAAATTACATTCTCATTTACTGGGAGTACATCCTCCAGCCTTATCCTAGAAAAAGGTACAGAAGAGGTCAATGGATCTAACTTTTAATGTCTGCAAATGTTTTTCTATTCTTCCAGAAATTTATTGGTAGCTAAATGAATATGGGTGCGTGATTTAAAAAAACCCTAATTTGGAAATATCTCTATTTCCGGAAATTTTAAAAATTAAGTCTTTGCCTACTGATTCCTTGAAAGGATGCTGAATTATCTGACATGCTTCTGGATTCTGAATCTTCTTTGCAGATTTGTGTTTGAGGTTTTTATGTCTTTCTCCATCCTGCTAAACTTTGGATTTTTTTTTTTTGGTTCTTTTATCTAGGTAATCCCTTTCAAGCATGTTCAACGTTTCTGGGAAACATACTAGCCTTTTCCTAGATAAACCCCTCCTCTCTGTGTCATAACAGATTATGAATGACACTGAGCAGAATGAAAATTTTCAAGCATTCCCTCGTGCTCACGCACAAACAGTACATGGACCAAGAGGTAGGTTCAAGCATGTTCCAACAAAACAAGGGGATGTTGCTACATGGTTTCGAATCAGGAAATGATGGTGCTGGTATTAGGTTCTTTCATGATACATGTTTGATGCTGAGCAAAAATCAGAGAAGCTAGGTTGCATGAAAAAGGAACTTGCCATCAGGCTTGGAGGAAGGCTGATTGACAGCCTGTGAGATGTAGCTGACACAAACCTGCTTGCTGAAACCAAGGAGGCCTTGAAGTATTTATTGAGGAAGATGAAGAACTACAGGCTTTCATATGGATTGCAGCTAAATGTGCAATAAGCAGATGTCCTCATCACTGCACCAATAGACAATATTATAACAATGTTGTCAAAGACTTCATTTTGCTTGGATCCACAACTGAGGCTCATTAAAGCAGTAAGCAAGAATACAAGCCATATATTGTGTTGGGCAAATATGCAGCATAAGTTTTCTTGAAAATGTTGACGATTAAGAATTCACTTGGAGAACTAAGGCCACACTATCTATCCAAATTATGATATTCTCAATCACCTCATCTGCAAGGAAGAGTTGGATATTGAATAAGGAAGACCAAAGAAAAACCAATACACCTGGACTACAGTGCTGGCGAAGAATACTGGAAGGACAGTGGACTGAGAATAGAAGAGACAGATCCGTCGCTTGCAGGAAGTACAGGCAGAACGGTCCTGGAAGGAAAGGATGTTGAAAATTCATCTCACGTGTTCTGGACAGGGTATGAGGAGGCATCCGTCCCTAGAACAAAGACGTCATGTTGGGCAAAGTCGAGGGGCAGTGCAAAAGAGGACGCTCCTGGACGAGATGGACCGACACAGTGGCTGGTACAATGGGCTCAAGCACAGCAACGACTGTGAGGAGACACAAGACTGGCAGTGTTCATTCTGGTGGTCATACGGTCACTCTGCATTGGAAGCAGGTCCACAACACTGACCAACAACAACTCGCCTCTGCTTTCATTCCAGAGTTTCCCATTCTGGTTTAAAACCATCTGGCCTGATGCTTCTTTTTTACATCTATTTGTCTTTCGGGAGGGCGCTTCCAACTTTACTTTTTCTTTTCACGGTTTCTTCTCAAAGCACCCTATTCCCGTTGCATGGATGCAGGAGACTCACCTACTTCTTTATGAACAGTAATTATAGCTTTTCTTTTTCTGTAATGGTGAAATACTTAAGGGTGTATTTCTTAAGACCAAAGATACGCTTTTACATAACCACAATATAATGAACTTAATCAAGCAATTGGAGGTTGGTGTTGATACAGTACAAAGAGTATGAACGAAGCTACAGCCCATATGCAAAAATGCCAATTGCTCCGATAGTGTCTTTCATATCAATTAGTTTTCTTTTAAATGTTCCTCTGTGAACTGTGTTGATACTGTTTCCTCCCAGTGTGACCTTCATGTTTGTTTCAAACCAATCTCTCCTCAAGAGTCTCCTTAGCCTTTTACTCATATTCAGATTGAGGCACTAGAAAGAGAACTGGCAGAGCTTGTTGGAGAGCAACTTTCAACAGGTTGATTGGACAGGAATTTAAGCTTTTCATTTTGAGATCATTGACTTTCACCATCTATTATACTGGGTTCTCTAGAAAGACAAAATCAATTATATATATATATGTATATATAATTGTATATATTAAAAAAGTTATAGAAGTGGTTAAGTCCAGACTGGTTCAAATCTATGGGTGATATTAAAATGGGAGTTTTTTCTGATTTTCTTAACTTCCAGGAAAATTAATCAAATCACAGGAAAACAAAGCAGAAAGCAGGAAGACCACAGGTTGGTGGACATAGGGGTAGATCAATTCAAGATCAGCAAACCAGGCTCACGGCTGTAGAGGCAAATGAACCCAGGGTTGACAGGCAATATGGCGGGCAGCTCCCAGGAGGTGCAAGGGACATGTTGTACTTCAGAGCCAGATGCAGAATCTGGATGAGCAAGAGGTGAGCTCACTTTCCCCACAGTGTCACTTATGCAAGAGTAGGCCACACCCTGATGAAACCTCCTTTCAATTGTAACAAGGCTGTGATAACGTTATTTGTCACCCACCAGCTTTTGTGTTCCAGAAGATCCCATCATGGAGTTGATTGTGTTATATTAGATCACCTTATAAAAGAATAATCCTGGCCCAACCAAGTTGACACAAAACCCTAACTATCATACTATCTCTGGATCATGATAAGGAGTCATTGTTTTTGCCAAAGGGAAATCACACAATTTCCATACTCAGAAGAATAGACGAAGCTATCAGGATTCTCGAAGGTTCCTCTTGCCCATTACTCAGGTTATTCGATTTTACTAACTATTGCTCATTGATCACTGGTTCCCCCTGATTCCTAGTATCTCACAGTGTTCCATTAAGCCTGTAATTGTTTTCTCATGTGCATACTTTGTACGTTTCCCCCACTGCTTGATGAGGTCCATCTATGTCCCATTCCACTGGAATTTGATCAACAAAATGGTTGTAAAGAGCAGTCTATTTTTAGACAAAAGTAAAACACTATGCTTAATTTACCTAAGCAATGTTATTTTATGAACCAGTAAATGTTTGGGATCCATGGCCACAAACCAAAGCAGTGACAAGGTCAAAACTGGTTTCTTAATTGATGAGCTGTTGGTTGGCTTCTCCGTAAAGCAATTCTGAAATGGTTTTAGGAGTATAGCAAGTTATTTGGGAGAAATACCTGTGAATGATTAAAGGGGAAACAGCAGAAGTAGCCAGGGAGGATCTAAGATACACAACATTGCTCTAACAAACTCCCATGCAACACGAAGGGGGCATTTCAGAACAAACTAGTCCAGCAGATGAGTTCCAGCACAGCCAGAAACAGCCAGATCATGGTATCCCTGCCATCCACAGTCATCAGAGGAAACTACATGGGAAGAATGGAGCCTTGGATCAGTGATGGGATTCGAGTAATTAAACAACCAGTCCTCTGCCCTAACGACCACATTAATGATTTTCAAAAAAATAAATAAATGGCATACCGAGAGGCAGTTTATTATTTCATACAGTTAACACTTAAATAAGAACCATCAAAGAGGCACATAAAGCTAGATTATTGTGTTAGTCTGTTAGAGAAACAAATTCATAGACACTCTTATGTGTATAAAAATAAGAGCTTTATATACAAGAACAATTTAATGATGAGAAAGATCCCAGTCCAGGCCAGATCAAGTCCATAAGTTCAATACTAGCCCATATGTCTGATACCAATCTATAACTTCCTCTTCAGACTCATGAAACACATGCAATGACACAGAATGCAGGAAGATCACAGGGCAGTGAGTGCAAAGTCTTATGGATCCATTGGTGGTAGAAGCATCTCAGTGCTGGCAGGAGACTCCACATGACTCTTCATCTCTGAGACTCTGACTACCATCAGCCTGTCTCCATGAGGCTTGTCAACAATAATGTTTCTCTGGGAGTAAGTGTGTGTCCAGCCTCCAGTGAGCTATTTATCCCCTTCGTGCCTCCAAATGATGTCATCAAGTTGAGACCTAATTGACAGGAAAACTCCACCTCTTTACTCTCAAATTGACACCAGGTTATATAACTACCACAATTATGTTATAAGGAAGAATTTTGCAGATGAATATTGAAAAAGAGAAAGAAATGTAAATTTGTGATTTCCACATTGAGTGGATGTCCTACCATCCTTTAAGAGAATCCTGATTACAAGTGCCATTTTGACAACCAGTTGCTGAACCGGAGCGAACTGGCTGAATTCCACCACTGGTTGGTGTGTAACCCGTGTTTTATGGTTGAAAAGCTGAGGAAGATCCTGAAGGTGTTGACAGCTGATAAACAATAGGATACCAAAGAGAATACCAGGAAGCATATGTTCTAAAGTGGTGGTTATGGTTGTTCCTTCAAATTTGTATTGTGATTTGCACAAAGGTTTATAGAACAGATCGCAAATTTTACGTTCAACAATGTATGCACTTTTCGTTTCATTCATATTCCAGTTCCTCTCAGTGTTTCCTGTTCCCAAACCTCCTTCTTTCCCAGTCCTCTGTCCTTGGGTAAATCCTGCTGCAGCATGTATTTTCAAGTTGTGGTTGTAATTAGCTGCCATTGAATAGGCCCCCAACTCTTGGCAACACTATGCACAGAGGAACAAAATGTGACCCTGTCCTGTATGACCACCATGATCACCTGGGGGTGGATTCATTGTGATCCAGGGGATCTTCAATGCTTGGACTTTATAAATCAATCCTCTGGTCTTTTTCCCTGTTTCATTTTGTCTGGAAGCTTTAATGAAAATGACTTACCATCAAAGCAACACATAAACCTTCACTGAAAGATGGCAGTGGTTGCACCTGAGATATGCTGGCCAGGAAATGATGCTAGGACTACTGCACAAAAGATAAGTATCCTACCACTGTAGGACTGTTGCCCTCCTGTGTTTTAAAGTAAAATTTTTAAACCACCATTCATTTAACAGTTATACTTGTTATTAAGAACCCTAGGGCCACTACCAAGTAAGCAGTGGTCAAACCAACCAACAATTCCATGGGATATAGGTGAGTCTATCTGTAACCAGAAAGATTTAAAGACTCAGAAACCCTATACATGGTCCCTTGATGTTGGAATTGACTTTATAGCAGTGGGTTATTTTTTGGTGTGTTTGGTTAAAGTCGTGTTCATAATGAGTATTTTTGTATGACTCTGATAGGAAGACTTTATCCTAATCAGTCTCAGAACTCATCCTGGAATCATGATCACCTCAAATCACCACATGAGGTTGTCACCATCAGATCAAGATTTCCAGGCTAAATCCTTACCCAGGTTCAATCTCTGTGGACAGAGTTGCCCTCAGAATGGAAATCCAGAGCAGATAATGATTGCCTCCATGAAAGATTGTTGTAGCAGAAAGACCACAATGGACAGTTTTTAAAAAACAGTTTGGAAGTACAGATTCACTGGTTCTAGGAGAGGGCTCTCTGGAGGAAACCCCCTGTCCCAGTTTCTATCGTCCTGGTGGTCCCATTTCATTGGATGTCTCCAAGTGACGTTTATTGGTGGTTTCTTTCTTCTGTGTTTAATCTGCTTTTCCGCTGTCTCAGACATCATTATTATGTTAAGATACATCCTATGCAAGTAAGGCCTCCTTAACATATTGCACAAGACCTTGTTCCCAAGTGGTATTACATCCTCATGTACAGAAATCCTAATTCCAACATCTGTTTCACAGATGCAGTGTGTGTGTGTGTGTGTGTGTGTGTGTGTTGCGCGCATGCAATTCAATCCATAAAAACTGGTAAGAAATCTTGTGCTTAGGTTAGAAAGCCAGATCTTGGCAGTCCAGGAGATGTTTCAGAAGCTCCTGAGCCTCTGTGTTTTGTGACTAGAATTTAAAGGAAACTCTCTTTGTCCCATCGGTCCTCAATCTACACACTCACCCTCTCTGATTGGGAACACCAAACCAGGTTTTCTGGTAGCGTGAAGCTCAGGACATGACAAAAGGCCATGTCTGATACTTCTGTACCTAAGGAACGAAGGTTCACCAGCAGGCAGGAACCAAGGAGATTAACAGCATACGGGCTTCTCAGGAGGGCAGTGATCTATCAGTTACAGAATTCTCACTTTCCATGCAGGAAACCTGAGCTCAATTCTGGGTCATTGAACCACAAGCGAAGCCACCATCCTTCTATTTATGGAGGCTCTCGTGCTGCTTGGAGGCTGGCCACGTGTCATGGATCTTCCAGATGACAGGAGGAGGAAGAGGAGGAGGAGGAGGAGGAGGAGGAGGAGAAAAGCTTGATACCTTATCTCCAAAAATTAGCTTATGAAAGCCTGATGGCTTTCATAATAAGTGTGACTCTCTAATTGTGCATGGGACCCCCTGAGCCAGGGAGTGACTTAAAAGCAATGAAGAACAGGCATCTCTGGGGTCCATGGAGAGGGAACGCAAAAGTCTGAAAGGTTGCATTTGGTACAAGCAGCCAAATGGACAGTTAGCTTAGAAGGCAGTGATACTTCTTTCTGCTGGAACAAAAGAAAAATAAGTCTCTTAGCAAGAGCCTCAAGAAAGCTTATTACTTTCCTACAATAATTTTTTTCTTTCTTTTTCAACGCTTGGTGAAGATTGAAACCAGAAGACAAATAGTGTTCCATTGCTTGTTTTTGTGTGTGGGAACCAAAAATAAAGCATTCTGTAAAGATTCCATTTTTCAAACTCTATTATGTTTCTGGGGAGAAAAATGAACTGTGTAATCTAAAGTGCCCCCCCCTCCACCCATATAGAATCATAATTGGAGTTTGGGTAGGATACACAGAAGGATTACAGAATTACCAATTAAAGAAGCGGCTAAAATGGCATCATATTTCCTGAAATGGTTCTGAATCATCAAGTGTGGGGGCTGGAGAAAAGACACAAGAGATCATTCTGTCATTTTCCAGCTCCAACCTGGAACCAGAAAAAATACCCATCTTCCCCCTCCTCACCCCCCTGAAAGTCTCCAGGAAAGAAAAGAATGCTCATTCTCCCTTGATGGTGCTGCCAGGCAGTGTGAGTCACTGAGTCAATATTCGTTGAGCATTTATTTAGCACCAAGCTCGATATTTATTGAAAGGAATGAAATTATTCTTGGCATATGGGAAGCCCAAAGCATTCTGAGACTTCAGTCTAATAGACTTGCAGACTCTCAGGGCTTCGTTCTTGCTAGTTCTGTCTTTGATATTTTTGTTTGACTCAGTCAAGGCCTTGGCCCCTAAGAGGGGGAGAAAGTGCTACTTGCTCCAAGTGTTTGATGAGTAATTTACAAAAAATGGGCATCAACTTACAGACCAAGTTCCCCAACCAGGATTTTAAGCCTAGTTTTATCCTTTGTATTAGCTGTGTATGTGGCTTGGCCAAGTCTCTTTGTATCTCCAAGTTTCACTTTGTCCATCTGGAAGATAAATGAGCAAAACAGTATGAGAGCAAACCAATAATTACTGCTAGATGTCTGATTTTTCCATATATGAGTCTATGCCCAATAAAACGTGTTTAAGCATGTCTCTGTGCTCAGTGGATGGCTGTAGATAAGTTCTCTAAGTGACACACTTGTCTTAGGCTCATTAAGATGTCTACCCCGCAAAAAATGTAATCCAGACAGTGGTCCTGGGGAATCTTCTGGGCCACTTAAATTCAAAGTCAGCTCAGAAGGTTATGATGACTGCTGGGGAAGATTTCAAAGAGGTGATCATCAATATGTTTTCCTGAAGAACTCAAGACGAAACGTTATTAGGAAGAAGTTTTAAGAAAATTGAAAGCTGCATGGGATGGGGGGAGAAAGCCAGGAAAACTACACAAAGACATTTTCCAGCCCCGCCCCCCACCCACAACCATGCACCTACTCATTCTTCAAGAAGAACAAAAGCTGCCCTATGAGCATTTCCTTAGGAAACTTATTCCCTCAACCCTACAGTCCTGATTTTGCAACTTCAGGCTTCTTTTTGTTTCCCAAACTCAGAGAACTTATCAAAGGAACTCAGTTGGGATCCTTTGAGGATGTCAAAACTGCAGTTCTGCCACGGTAAAATCAGAGTGCAGCCTTCTTCTGGGTAGGATCAGAAAAAAGAAAGTAATTTCAGCAGGGTATAAGACCATGATAGGCACTACATTGAAAAGCAATAGCTTCACATGTTCCCATTTTTGTTTAATCAAGGTTACTCTGATTTTATAGCAATAGTTTATGATTCACCATCATATAAAAGATGGCTGAGAAGGCAAGAAATGATATACACAAGAGGGTGGTCTCACGTCTGGCCAGTGGAGTTGCTGTGATGGTTGAAAGCATTTCATTACGTGTGGAATTTCAAGAATCCTTTTTTCCACTCAAAGTTTAATTTGTGATTGTATGGAATTGAGTTATCAAAATGTCACAACATGGTTGGGTATAAACAGGAAATTGTTTGTTTGTTTGCTCTCCCATTGCCTCTTTCATCCATTTCATCCCTCAGCACCTGCTGTTGCTCATTTCAATTCATAGCAATCCTTTGTACGGCAGAGCATAACACTCCCCAAACCTGTGTCATCCTCAAAATTGCTGTCATGTTTGAGCTGATTGTTGCAGCCTCTGTGTCAATCCTTCTCATGGAGGGCTTCCTTGTGTGTTGGCCCTCAACCATACATGCTTCCCTTAACCAGGCATTGGTCTCACCTGATATCATGTCCAAAGTACATGAGAAAGAGTCTCACTATCATCATGACCAAGGAGCAATTCAGCTCTCCTTCTTCTGCATTCCTCTGGCAATCCTTAGTACGTAAAATATTCTTCATCAACACTATAATTCAAATGCATCGATTCTCCTTTGGTCTTCATTGTTTGTTACCTAGCTTTCACATATACGTGAGTGATTGAAAATACATGGCTTCAATCAAAGAACTTTGTATCTAAGAGTCTTTGCTCTTGAACACTTTGCAGAGATCTTTTGCAGCAGATTCACCCAATGCAGTATATTCTTTGATCTTTTCACTGCTTCCATGAGGTTGGCAGTGGATGCAAAAATAATATCGTCTCTGTTGACGTCAGTCTTTCCTCCATTTGTCATGATGTTATCTATTCATCCGGCTTTCTTTGTGTTGAGATATCCATACCGAAGCCTAAAGTCTTTGATCTTCATCAGTAAGTGCTTCAGATTCTCTTCACTTTCATAAAAAAACAGTTGTGTCTCCTACATATGGCAGGCTATTAGTGAGACTTATCCCAGTCTTAATGTCCTTTTTTCCTTCATAAAGTTCAGCTTCTTGGATTATTTGTTCATCATGCAGTTTGAATAAATATGGTGAAAGGAAACAGACCTGATGTACACACTGCCTAATTTTAAACCACTCAAGAGCCTCTTATTCTGTTGGGATGACTGATTGGTCTCTGTAACTATTCCTCAGAGCACAATTAAGTGTTCTGAAGTTTTCGTTCTTCACAATGTTAGCCATCATTTGTTATGACACACACAGTAGAATGGCTTTGCATAGTCAATAAAACACAAGTAAGCATCTTCCCGGTACCTTCTGCTGTCATCCAAGATCCATCTGACATCAACAATGGTATCCGTCATGCCATATCCTCTACTGAATTGAGTCTGAATTCCTAACTGCTACATGTCAATGTATTACGGCAGCCACTTAAAAATTATCCTCAGCAAAATGTACCTGCATGTAATGCTTCAATAGTGTTTGATACTTTTTGGCTACTTTCTTGTGTCACCTTTCTTTGGAATGGGCACAAATACAGATCTTTTCCAGTTGGATGTGTGGGTGTCTCTAGGGTTCCATCAATTTGTTGAAATATTTCAATTGGTATTCCCCTACTTCCTGGGGTCTTATTTTTCCCTAATGTCTTTAGTACTATGTTGATTGCTTCTTTCCGTATCATCAGCCCTTAATCACATGCCACATCTTAAAATGGTCAAATGACAACCAATTCTTTTATTGTTGTTTGGGGGGGGCATCACTGCCCTCTGGTGGTGAGAGTAGGAGGCCCAGCCTTTGCTCCTGTGGAGGCACTGCTGGAATTGAACCTCCATCCCAGTGGACCACAGTCCCGTGCACAACCACTACGCCACCGGGGCTCAGCCCAACAACCAATTCTTGTATGAGTGTGTGTATAAGAAATATATTTACTTAAAGGAGCAATTGTATATTAAGAAAAAATCCCAGCCCAGTCCAGTCCAAGTCCATAAGTCTGATATTAGTCCGTATGTCTGATACCAGTCTATGCATTCATCTTCAAACTCACACAATACATACAATGATGCCTAGTGCAGAAAGATCACAGGCCAGTGGGTGGAAAGTCCTGTGGATTCAGGGCGGTGGAAGCATTTGAACCCTGGCAGGGATCTCCACATGGCTTCTCCAGCTCCAGAGAGCTCTAGAGGGCTCCATCTAGCCAGCAGGAAGATGAAGTAGAAAGTGTGGGCCTGGCCTCCAGTAAGCTAGTTATCACTGTAGTGCCTCCAAAATGACAACCAATTCTTTTTGGTAGTGATTTCATGTATTCTTTCCATCTTCTTTTGATGTTTTTGGCTCATACAATAATTTCTCATAAGCACAAAAACCTTATTCATTGCCAATTTGTAACTCCTTATAATTTACCCATTGAACCCTTCAGTATTATAAGTCAAGATTAAGATTTTTTTTCCTTCAATTCTTTCAACTTGAAGTGTGCTTCCCTTTCATACCATATCTCTGCAGCTTTCATTAGGACACTTCATTTTATCTTCTTTTAAAATCATTTTATTGTGGGAACTCTTATCACCATCCATCCATCCATCCATCCATCCATTGTCTCAAGCACATTTGTTCATTTGTTGCCATTATCATTTTCAAAATATTTCCTTACTACTTGAGCCCTTGGTATCGACTCCTCATTTTTCCCCTCCCTCCCCCTCTCTCCCTCCCCCATGAACCCTTGATAATTTATAAATTATTTTTCTCTAGGTCTTACACTTTCCAATGGCTCTCTTTACCCCCTTATCTGTTGTCCATCCCCCTAGTAGGGGGTTATAGGTCGGGTCATTGTGATTGATTCCCCCTTTCTCTTCCTCCCCATCTTCCCCCCTTACCCTCCTGATAGAGCTATTCTCAATATTGGTCCGAAGGAATTTATCTGTCCTGAATTCCCTGTGTGTCTAGCTCTTATCTACACCCATGTACATGCTCTTTTTTTAAAATCATTTTATGGGGGGCTCATACAACTCTTATCACAATCCACACATACATCCATTGTGTCAAACACTTTTGTACATTTTTCCCTCATCGTCCTGAAAACACTCGATTTCCACCTGAGCCCCTGGTATCTACTCCTCATTTTCACCTCCCTCCACACTGTTCTCCCCAATGAACTTCAGATAATTTATAAATTATTCTTATTTTATCATATCTTACATCATCCAAAATCTCCCCTCACCCACTTCTCCGCTGTCTGTCCCCTAAGGAGGAGGCCATATGCAGATCCTTGTAATCTATTCTCATGTACATGCTTTTTTTAAGCTGCTGCTTGGAATTTTCGGTTCAGTTGGGTTTTTTTCATCATTTCTTCTAGTCAGGTTAGATGTTCTTCATTCCGTAAGCATGAAAGTCTCTTCTGACTTTCACTTTGGTCTTTTCTTTCTTCCCTGTCTATTTAAAGACTTTTACTTTCTCTATGTATGGTGTTCTTGTTGGCACCCCATAATGCATCTCATTTTCAGTCATTAGGATTCCATGCATCAAATATAGTCTTGAGATTGTCCGTCAATTCAGATAAGATATACTCAAAGTCATATTTAGGCTCTAGTGGACTTGCATCAATTTTCTTAAACTTCATCCTGCTATTGCAGATGAGCTAATTGATAGTCTACTTCACAGTTGACCCCTGGCCTTGCTTTGGCTGATGATATTTTGAATTTCTCCATGGCTTCTTTCCACAGATGGAGTCAATTTGATTCTTCTGCCTTCCAGCTGATGAGGTCCACATGTAGAATCAACATTTATGTTTTGGGGGAAAAAGAGGTATTTCCAATGACTAAGCCCTGGAGGGTGGAGTAGAAAGGGGGAACCAATTTCAGGGATCTACATATAACCTCTTCTCTGGGGCATGGACAACAGGGAAGTGAGTGAAGGGACACATCAGACAGGGTATGATATGAAAAAGTAATAACAATTTGTAAATTATTAAGGGTTCATGGGGAAGGGGGAGTAGGGAGGAAGGGAAATCAGGGGGAGCTGGTACAGGGACCCTAAGTGGAGGGAGAATGTTTTGAGAGTGATGGTGGCAACTAGTGTGCAAATGTGGTCTGCATACAATTGACGTATGTATTGATCATGATGGGAGTTCTATGAGCACCCCCAATAAAATTATTTTTTTTAAAGAAGGGGGAAAGAGGAGCTTATACCAAGGGCTCAAGTAGAAAATATTTGGAAATAAAGGCGGCAACATGTGTACAAATATGCTTGATACAAATGATGCATGGAATGTTATGAGTTTTATGAGCCCCCAATAAAATCATTGGGGAAAAAAATCTATCACATCTTCTTCAACATTTCTATCACCAATGTCATATTTTCCAATTACTGGTCCTTCCTTCTTGTATTCAACATTCCAATCACCAGTAATTACCAATGCATCATGATTTTATCTTTGATCAATTCAGACTGCAAAAGTTGATAGAATTTATCAATGTCTCCATCATTGGCTTTAGTGATTGGTGCATAAATTTGAATGATTTTAAGTACAATAGCACTGTATCAACACCGTTCTAGCCAAGTAAGATTGTACTTCAAGGTAGATTTGAAATGTTATTTTGAGTGCTTAACATGACAACATTCCTCTTGAACTTGCTATTTCTAGCACAGTAAACCATAGAACTGTCAGATTCAAAATCGTCAATACCAGGCTATTTCAGTTCACTAAAGCGTAAGACATCAATCTTTATGCCTTCCATTCATTTCATTCTGATGACTTCCAACTTTCCATTCCATACTTTAACATTCCACCCATGGTGTTCCTTCACATTTCTTGCTGTCAGGGTCCTCTGCTTGACTCCCTGACCTCTGGGAACTGGCATCTAGAACCAATATGGTTTAGAAGCATTTCACAAAAACATACGTGGCCAAAGAGAAAGGATACAGCCGCTCCATCACCATAGTTCTGCTGGAACTTATTTCCAGGCTCTTCACTTGTTCAGGCAGGTGCAAGACAGATCAACAAGTCCACCCCCTAAGCAGACATTCAACGGTGAATGGAATGACATACTCTTCCGATCTTGTGTGCTACCAAGAGGATTCTCTTTATATCACTTGAATTAGGGAGAAGCAAAAGAACAGTATAAATATTCCAATTCCCATGGTAAGGAAGACAAAATTTTTATCACCTTAAACATTGCCTTTCTGAGATAAGGACTCATTATCTTGTGCATATTTATTTCTAGAAGAGGAAGAGGATGAACGATGCAAAGACTAGGGCTGGAATGGCAGGATTAATTAAGCTATATCTTTTTCTTCTTCCACATACACTTTTTAAAAGTATAATAGCATTTAACATTCATTGGACTTCATATATGAGAGAAACTATGTTGTTTTCTCATACAGAGAATGTACTGGGAACTTCCCTACCTTTTTAATGCTTTGTATGAAAGTTCACAGAGAAAAATGGCTTCCCATTCAACAATTTGTGTCTATTTTGGTCAGCGTCATTGATTGCAATCTCGGTAATATAGCAGCACTCTCCCCATTCCCTCCATGTATACACCATTTCCATTCATCCTATTTTCCTACCAGCTCCTGCCTTCTGAACTTTATCTGTTGGTGAATGCTGCCCTTTTAACCTTGTATGGTTAATGGCTAAAGAGTGTGAGACACCACCAATTAGAATCCACTCCATGGCAATGAATTTGGTTGCTGTTGGCTTTGGTTTTAAGTCTACCAAAAAAAATAATGTCCTTTTCAAAGACCAATCTTTCCTGATAATATGTTCAATGTATATAAGATAATATCTTGGCTGAGCTCTGGTAGCCTAGCAGTTTTGCGCGGGACTGTGGTCCACAGGGTTGATAGTTCAAATCCAGCAGCAGCTCTCCAGGAGCAAGCTGGACTTCCTACTCTCATCAGGGCAGTAATACCACAAAAAAAAATAAAATCTTACTATTCTTGCTTCTGAGGAACATTATGACTGTACTTCTTCCAAGACAGATTTGTCCCATTCTTCTGGAAGTCCATAGTATTTTCAATTTTCATTCCCAGCACCAGAATTGAAACGTGTCATGGAGTAACTAAAGAACAAAGAGCCCGTATATGAAATTCTCACAACAATAGATTGCATATTTATGTGACTGCTAACTGTAAAGTCCAGTTCAAAACCACCATACCTCTGAAGAAGAATGAGACTTTTTACTCTCATAAAGAGTTACTATGAAAAAAAAGAGTTACTATGTTAGCCTGGATTGACTAGAGAAACAAATTCAGAGACATTCATATGTGTATAAAAAATACCTTAGGGGGGGCTGGGCTCAGGTGGCGTAGTGGTTGTGTGAGGGACTACGGCTTACTGGGTTGGCGGTTCAAGTCCAGCAGCAGCTCACCAGGAGCAAGGCTGGGCCTCCAACTCCCACCAGAGGGCAGTGATGCCCCCCACAAAAAAAACAAGAAAGAACTTTATATCAAAGACAATTGTATATTAAGAAAACGTCTCAGTTCAGACTAGATAAAGTCCACAAGTCTGATAGTAGCATGTAAGCCCACTACTACACTTTAAATCACTCTTCCGACTCACAGTCACATGCAATGATGCAAAATGTAGGAAGATCACTGGCTGGTGGGTGCAAAGTCTTGTGGTTGCAGTGGTGTTGTACACATCTCCAGGACTCTGGTTATCATCAGCCTGGCTCCACACGGCTTATCAATAGAAAGGCGAAGCAGGAAGAGAGTGTAGTTCTCCTCCAGAAGAAAGAGAGGAAGTTCCTAGAATCCACATAATAAGGTCACACCCACCAGGAGGCATCATCAGGCTTTGACCCGTTTGACAGGCTAGCCTTCACCCCTTCACTCTATTAATCAAGTTGGCATGAAATTATATAATTACCACAGATGCAACCTAGAAAACCCATACTGATGGTTCTATTCTCCCCTACAGGACTGTTATGTGTAAGAATCAACTCGATGCCTATTAGGTTTCGTTATTATATTATTATTGCTAACCACAAGTTCAGCCATTTGAAACCATCAACCATTCTACTCCATAGAGAAAGATAAGACTTTCTACTTGCATAAAGATTTACAGTCTTGGAAACCCATAGAACAGTTCTGTCCCATCCAATGAGGACACTATGAGTCAGAATGCACTGGATAGCTGTGAGAGTTAGTCTATTGGCATTACATGGTTGATAACCAAAATGTCTTGTGATTCAAACCCATCCAGTGTCACTCAATGAAAGAAAGACCAGGCTATCTGCTACTGCCATTAGGAGGCTTAATAAGTTGTGGAATACACACACACACACACACACACAAAGACCACAACTAGCGCTCTGATTTGTAAACCCCCAACTAATTCACCATAAAAAGTTAAAAGCAAAGGGAAAACAATTACACTAAACAACTATAGGGAAATGCAACTCTCTCACAAGGTGTCAATATGGATTGGAATCAACTCAAAGGCACCAACCACAGCATCAGCAATTGACATTGACACTGATCATACACATCTCTCATGACTCAGCAGTTACATTTCTAGGCATCTGGGCAGCAGAAATGGCTGCACATATGAAAGAAAAAAATATGTTCTGCAACACTATGTAAAATAGCCAAAAACTAAAACTGAATCAAATATTCATTTCTAGTGGGATGGAAAAGTAACTGTAGTCTATTTATGTAGCAGAATATCATATGTGAATGGGAAGGAATGAACTTCTATAGGCAACAATGAAGATAAATCTCCAGAGCATAATGCTCTGCAGAGAACAGGTCTCTGACAGCAGAAGGATATATGTATTTATCATCATCAACCATTCCTAACCAGGGTTTTACCTACCTTTTGGAGATCCATATGACCATCAAACAAAGTGACTTCTGACCAGTTACACCTTTATCAGCCTGAGCATATGTTATCCATTGCATTCATTTGCACTCAGCCTGCCAGGAAGGAGTCAGGCGGCAGACAGCAGAGAAAGATTTGTCTTGGCAGCTACCCTTTACAGAATTGACTGACAGCTCATCTAAACTTGCCAGTCTAAGACCATAATGCAGCCTGGTCTGTGTGTTTCTTTGTTTTGCCTTTTCTAACCATCTGGACCTTATTCTTGTGGACATGAACTATGTAAGTCACTTCTACAGTTATAAGGACAAACTCATTAGGGTCTGTTATGCTTAAAATGTTGATAACAACATTTGCCTATTCAAATGTGGAAGCCAAGTGTTGCAGACTAATGCTTTCACCAATCTCTCATGCCCTTAGCTCTTGTTCACTGATCAAATTCCCAATAAGTCAAGTCCATCCTTACTAGAGCAAAATTTTCCAGACCATGTCAGAGCATGATAAACTCAAACCAAATCCACTAGCATGGAGTTGACTCTAACTCCCAGGACAGAATAGAATTGTCCCATAGGACAAGCTGCAATCTTGGCCAGAGCAGACTCTGCTGCCTTTCTCCTGCTGAGCAGCTGGGGGTGGAGGGCAGGGAGGTTGTACCTCCAACCTTTGAGGACTTAAGCACCAAGCCACCCGGGACCCTTAAAAACCCAAAGCCCAATCCCCCTGCTATCAAGCCAGTGCCTGAGGTTCTAAATGTGTGTTACTATAGTCATTTGAGCATCCATAACTGTATGAAAATCCCATTAATACTGATATTTCATTACCTGCCCCCTTGTTTTTCTGCCCCTGGACAGATTTCCACCTGTGGTTATCATGATGATCACAATATACCTATTAGCTAGCATACGCACACTAGATATTTCACAAATATCTTGAATTATCTCTCTCAAAAAAAATTATCCTCAACAAAAATCAAAAGCCTTAGCAAAGTCAACATGCATCCTATGCTTCAATTTTCTTATCACTCTGCCGTAATAAAAAAAAAACAGACCTGTTTGATGGTATTGATTCCCCACAAAGCCCTGCTGTTTTTTACCCAAAACCCTGTGTTTTTCTGGCCGCTTCAGAATTGATTTCTGGTGAGATATTCCATTTATTTGTGTGTTTCGCAATGTGACACTTACACAGATGGATCCATAACACACCACACTATCCTTTCATGAGAATGGATTTTAAATTGCTCCTTTCATGGCTCTTGACCACCTCCCTCGATCTTCGTGAATCATTCAAGACCGTGGCAGGTAGTTGTAATGTTTCAGCTAAACCTCAGCTCAATATGACCTAGAACAGCTGTTCTCAACTTTCTTAATTCCGTGAACCTTTTGTATGGTTTTTTATGTTGTGGTGACCCCAATCATAAAGTTATTTTTGTTGCTACTTCATACCTGTAATGTTGCTACTATTATGAATTGGGCTATCCCTGTGAAAGGGTTGTTCCACCCCAAAAGGGGACTGGTTGAGAACCTCTGACCTAAAGGATTAAAAAATGCATCTGCATACCTAAAATGTAATAAAGATTTCCCCAGGCCATATCAGTATCATGGGCTATTCTAACACCCATAAAAGAGTGTATTTCTGCTTTCTCTTTACAAATTATGTCAGCCTCCAAACTGGCTCAATTCCTCCCCATCCCAGTATTTGTGAGGATCACTGAAGAGACTTCAATATTAGCAAACAAACAAATTCTCTGAGCTGACACTGCACACAGCCACACACACACACACACACACACACACACACCTTGTTTCTTCACTCCATTTCTGTGTGCTATTGTTATCATCCAAGAATCCCCCCATGATGCTACCCACATCACCAGTGCTTCTGTTGCCACCCACCAAAGAGAGACTTCTGCTAGTACATCTCCACCGAAGATGGAAGCTAGTTCAACTAGCTCGTCAAGTGACTGTATTGGTGTGGGACTTCTGATGTGACTGAAGTTGGGAACATTTCCAATCCTCTTACCAGCTCCCCATGGAGAAAGATGAGGCCTTTTGCTTCAGCAATGATTTACATCCTTGGCAACTCCCAGAGAGAGCTCTACTCTGTCTTCCAGGGTGTGGTTTGGTTGGCTTGGCTTGGCTTGCTTTGGTTGGTTTGGTTTGGGGCAACTCTGTTACAGCAATCCCAATGCATCACTCATCATGCTTATGATGAAACAGCTCTTGGGGGTTTTGCGTTCAACCACTTCCCAAAGGACCTACAGGAAGGCCATGTGGAAGTTAGGATGTGAACAAGCTGAATGGCAGGCACTGGGTGGCAGAACCCTCCTGTGTCCCTGGTCCCTCGTCTCTCCAAATAATGGGGCTCCCCAAGAGCAAACAGACAGAAAAAGCCTTCCCCTAAATCTGGTGCCACTGAATTTGGACTTCTAACTTCCTAAACTATCAGAGAATAAAGGTCTCCATGTGAAAGCCATCCACAGAAGGTCTTCCTGTTAAAGCAGCCCTCGAGAACTAAGACATCAAACTTCATTCATCTGGTAGCACCACCATCTTCAACAATTGGGTTTGTTGGTTTTTCTAAAAGGAATGGAGGAGTCCATGAACAGAGTCAGCATCCAGTCACATGGCCTCAATCTATTTGCAAAAGAAACTGGAAAATGCTCTTCCTGTGTGCTCAAGAAGAAAATCAAAGAGTTGATGATGAACACACAGAACACACAGATACATTAAGCAAGAAGAAAAAGCTAAGATGATCCCGGTTTTTGTAGCATATTGGTTGCTGACACAAGAAAGTAAGAATTCATGATGTCATCACCTCATTCCATCTTCGCCTTGAGCACGAGACCATTTCCCAATGATAAACTCAGGACTGATCTTACATCACAGGCACTTAGGACAGCGCATGGCAAACTTTTGCTTGAATACATTTGGATATGAGAGCAAAAACACACAGGAAGACAGCCTTGGAAGTTATTTGAAAGGACCAGAAAATGGAATAGGGACTTTTCCAGTCTCTAAGGGTCTGAGTTTCATTAACGAATACTGCGGTCTGAGAAATGGCCCTTAATATTTTCCCATCTGAGTCTATACTTTTAGGCTGTTTGCAATTTTTCACATATAATAAGATGTCAAAATCATAAGCATAGATGGCAACACCGCTCTCCAAAGACTATTTCTCATTGACAATGGTTACTGTAGAGTCAAATTAAATTTGGAAGGGGAAAAATGTACCTTTTTATCATTCAGGAGCAAATACCTAACTAACAACAGTGCCCAAGTAACGCTTACACATAGATCTAAAACATTAGCATTGGGGGGAAGAGAATAGAAAATAAAGGAGGTCATTTCAGTTCATTACATCAGGTTCCTGTGAAGCTTCACAGAGCTCATTCTACATGTTTTTTATGTGAAAGGTTTCATAGCGAGCTAGCATTTTTATGGTGCATTTTAAAGACCCACGAAAATCACTCATAATTTTTTACCAAGTATTAGATATTATATGGGAGTGGAAGGCAATCGAATTGTTCTTTGAAAGATACTGCATCTTGAGCTACATGTTTAGAATGCTGGTTGGAGAGTGGAGATCAAACTTCTCTTATAGTCATCATTATTTTGTATAATGACTTTGGGATCCCAACTTTCTTTCACATTCCACTCTTTGGGTAATTATAATCAATGCAATTATTTTCAGTATCTGACAATGTCCAGTTCTAGTCATAAGGTTTTCTGTGACTGGGTCCTCTGAAGGGGACAGCCTATTCCTTCTTGGTAGCCCGTCTCAGTCTGGAGGCTCTGATGAAACTCGTTCACCCTGGGTGACCAATTGGTGTTTGAAATACCAATGGCATAGCTTCCAGCATCACAGCAACATGCAAGCCACCACAGTAAAACATCCAGAAAAGGACAACTGAAAAATATTTAAGGCATCTGAATTAGGGCACTGGCAAAGAATATTGAGAGTAGCACGGACTGCCAGAAAGACAAACAGATCTGTCTTGGAAATGGTGTGACCAGAATACTCCTCAGAAGTGAGGACGGTGCAAGAAAGACCACATTCCATGTCCTTTAGACACATTGCCATGAGAAAACAGTCCCTGGAAAAGACCTCATACTTCATGAATTAGAATGGCAACAAAAAAGAGGAAACCCTTGGATGACATAGTTGGACCCAGCAGTGGCAACAATGGGCTCAAACTTCACAGCAATTGTGAGGCTGACACAGGACTTAGTGTGTTTCCCTCACTTTGAGTCGGAACCCCCTTGATCACACCTGACACATCCTTATTTTGATTGTGAGAGTAAGACAGGTGGGTTTCTCGTGGTGTTGGCTTACAAAGACGGACTATGTACATACACTCAGTAGGAATAGTATGACATGTTCACAGCTGTCAGCGTCACCTGGTCTCATCCAGACAGATAGAGTCTTCTATCCACTGCCTTTTGTCCTTCTTCCTCCATGACATTCTTGTCCCCTTAGGCTGTGGTGATCTGTCATGTGGTCAGAATTATGTGATGTGGATAAATTAGCTTAAGGACAAATCAAAAGGATGAACTCTCTATGAAAGGAGGCTTCCAGAAAAACAAAGTCCAATGCTCAAAGGCTTGATCTCTCTCCCACTCTCCCCATCTCACCTTGGATGAAACCCAAACTATGGCTACAAATTGGAGAGACCGAGGCAATAGTCAATACAACATGAAATGTGTTGGCATTACACATTCGTGACCAAGCCCAGTCTCTGTTGGTGGAAAAGTAAAAGGATGTGACCATGGAAAACATGGTCTGTCAATTCCTTAAGAGGTTCCAGTCAAAATGGCCATATGGCCCAGCAACTGACTCCTAGGAATGTGCTTGAAAGATATAAACACATAGAGTCACACGAACACAGGCATATAAATGCTTATCCTGCATTCTTCATAACAAGCAAGTCCAAAGTCCCTCCACTAATGAATGGTCAACATTCAGAGGCAGAGGCTATTATTCAACCAGAAAAAGGAATGTCGTACAGGCTACAACTTGGGTCAACTTTAGAAACGTTATGCAAAGTGAAAGAAGATTGTCGAACAACACTATATGAATTCCACGATTTCATTTACACAAAGTTTCCACAACAGGCAACTCTAGCAAGTGTAAAAGAGGATTCATGGTTGTATAGGAGTTAGGGGTCAGGGCATGGAGGCAAAAAGGGGAATAGCTGCTCACAGGAATGTGATTTCTTTTGGAAGTGATGAAACTATTCCAGAATTGATTGTGACCATGGCTACGCACTCTAGGAAAGTACTCGAAAAGTGTCAAGTTGTATATTTTTGAGAGATGGAATAGAATGCTCTGCAAACCAAGAAAGCTGTCCCACCAAAGTAAAAAATACCATCATGTACTCCTAGACCTCACCATCATCACAGGTTTGTGAGACAGATCCACGTCTGTCAGCTTCTGAGTCTACCGTCATCCTGGCTGAGAGGGTTGTTGTTTTGTTTTGTTGTTTTGAATTTATCCACCATCAGAGGCCTTGGCTGTTCCCCCGACACCAGAGTGTGAAATATGATGAAATCGCCAGGAAGACGCAGTCAGGGGCCCCTCCTTGCAAGGCTGCACTAGAACTGTCTGCATGGTCTGTGTTGGGTGCTCCTTCTGTGGATCATTTCTTTAGAGCTGGAGAATGGGATTGTAGATTCCTTCTTTCCTTTTCAGATAAATACTCAGTAGGTTGATGTATTATGGCTCCTCTCTGATAGCCCACCCCTGGTGATCAGTGTTGTTGCTCTGCTTCCAGCTGCTTTTACTTCACTGGGCTCTTCCCTGGAGACTCTAGGTTACAGAGGAGGGGTTTCTGCCAGGAGAAGGGTAACAAGAGAAGGCAGAGCTCAGCTTCTCGCCTCTCAGGTGGGTACAAAAGGACTACTTTCTCCTCCAGAATCTGTTCACCCTGCCTTCCTTGGCACTCATCTTTGGGAGGGAAGGAAATTAAAAACCTTCACTCAATTATAATGAGGTGGAAGACCTTAGCCCCACTCATTATCAAAGTCACTCTAGCCCAGTGACCAGTGCTAATTTCATGTCAATTGGTTAAATCAGGTCACAGCCTAATTGATGCCTCCTTGCAGGCATGGTCTTCTCATGAGGATTCTGGGAGTTTTTCCGCTCTTCCTCCCTGAAGGCGGCACACACTTTCTGCCTTCCCTTTCATGCTGCTGAGACACTCAGAACTGGGGGGAACCACATGGTGATCTGCACCAGCACTGAGCTGCTTCCACTGCCAGTGGATCCACACACTTTCTACCCACTGACCTGTGACCTTCCTGCATTCGGCATCATTGCATGTGCTGCCTGAGCCTAAAGAGGAATTCATAGACCAGTGTCAGACATGTGGTCTTAAACCAGAATGACAGACTTGATCTGAACTCGTTTGAGATGTTGTCTCCATATGCAATTGCTCTTTGATATAAAGAGCTCAAGTACACAAACATGAGTGTCAATGAATTTGTTTTTCCCTAGTCTATCCGGACTAACACAACCAGAAAATCCATGCCCCCGTTGAACGCCATCCAAAACGAGGCTGGCTACCCTTAGACGTGCCTCTGACATTCCCAGAAAGAGCTCTGTGCCCAGATCAGACTCTGACATTCCCAGAAAGAGCTCTGTGCCCAGATCAGACTCTGTCCAGATCAACCTTCACTGCTGCTTACGGCCTATTCTTGAGGTCATGTTGTTTCCAGGTACTGCCAAGTCAATTCCAGGTCATAGCAACCTCATGTGACAGTGTCGGACTGCTCCCAGGGAAGTTTCTAGACTGCCATCTTTAGGGGAGCAGATACCTAGGACTTTTTCGTCTAGAAGCCCTGAATCGGCCCAAACTACCAGTCTTCCAGGTAGCGGCTGAATGTTTAAGACTTGTGGCAGTGGAGTTCCTTGTTCAGAGATGCATTTCATAGCCCTCGTTTCTTTCTCTCCCTGGTTGGACATCTGGGAAAGGAAAATGTTATTCTGATTAGTCTCTAGAGTGGACCAATGAGGAAGAGGGAAGAGTGGTAATAACATGACACGCTTAATAACAAGGCACACTTAAGAGACTGGCTAGACATCATATATATAGATATATGCATCATATATAAACACATCATATATATATACATATATATATACACACACAAACAAGACCTATCCAAAACACATTTTGAGGTGGAAAGGTAGTTTCTCAAATAACTCCTTCCTTAGATAGGATAATGTTGAACTCCTTAGACCAGAAGGTGCTTACTTTGCAGGACTATGCAGGAAATACATCTAGCTAATCTAGGCTCGCAAGCCCCTTTTGAATACGTCCCACAGGGGGCTGTGGAATTAGGAAGCGTCTAGTATGCTTTAGGTTGTAGCTATTCATTTTCTTTCTCCTTGAGCCCTCTTTGTTCTGCCTGAAACTGGATTGTGAGAGAAATGAATAATTCCCCATATATTCAGAAGCAGAACGATACAGAATCAATGCAGGGGCAGGTCCAAAATCTAGATAGAGAGGGATAGAGATAGTAGCAGGCTTTCTAATTAACTCAGCTTTCAGCTCCAATCTCCAATCTTTGATTATGAAGGTATCAGGCAGAAAAGAGTTCGGGCATATGTTGAACGCATTGTTTCATGCCTTCTGTCTCACTGTGCCCTATTGGTTAGGACCCAGAGAGGAGAAACAGTGAGGAATTGTCTCCAGCAGATGGACTCTAGGGGGAGGATCTTCAGGATTACATGAGCAGAGCTGAGAAAATCAGAGGTTGTGAACACCACTAGTTCAGTTCATTCAGCTCACCATGTGTTAGGACTTGGATAAGTCAGTAAATAAGAATGCAAAGTTTACATGTCCAGAGCATTTATTGTAAATGAATGATGGTAACAGAGGTGGCTGGAGTATATGGAATCCAAGCTTTGGGCATTCAATTCAGTCTGTGTGTAGATGATCCTTATGACATCCTAGCTTTCTCATTCCTTGATATTATCTCCTCCAATAATTTCATTCCTCAAACTACCTCAGTTATTCCCTCTTGTGATCTCTCCCTATGCTTCATCTTTACCCATAACTGTAAATCTAGTCCTTTGCCTGCCTTCCCCTCAATGACTTCTTTTCGAACTGCCTCTCACCCTGTTAGTATGCCGCTCCAACAATCTCCACTCTGCCAACCCTCCCATTCCCACTCACCCCCTGGAGATCCTCTCTCTATATCTCCCTCACCTTCTAACTCAGCTTACATGTCATGGCCAGTCACCCGTACCCTTCCTTCTGTATAGCTTATTGCTTTATCCGTGCCTCGCTTCATCTTACCTGCCAGAAAAACCACAGCTTGGTGAAAACCCACTTTGCAACCACCATACTTGCCTGAAGCTGAGCCTTCCAGGACATAAAAACCCAACCATCTCCAGGGAACTCCACAAGCCCCTTCATGATGCTCAGCAATACACTCATACCTTCCCCTCATCATTCCTTGATCCTTGGTGACCATTGTAAAAGCCTGTCTCATCTCTAACCTCATGCCACCACGCCAAAGGTGCACAAATGAAAATAAATACAAATTGTGTGATAACAAGAATAGCAATCAGGTGGAAACCTAGGATTCAAATATCCATGGAGAAACATCTGGGAGAAAGAGCGCAAAAGACTTTTAAGAACAAATGCCTGTAAATTAAACTTCCAATTGTCTTCAGTGCCTCTCTAAGATAATATTTGTTTATTGTTTGATTGCTTGGTTGGTTAATAACAATAGTAGACATGCTATTATGTATTGGGTCAAAATCTAGTATACAACACAGAGTAGACCTTAATGTAAATGATTATCAGTCATTAATGATGTGTTGATCATGGTTTTTCAATAGTAACAAATACTCCACCCTAATGCAAGAGATTGATAGAGGACATATGTGGTGGGGAGGGCCAGGGAGGTGGCAACTCTCTCTGTTGGTTGGTTAGTTGGTTGGTTATGAACTTATTTGTCACCAAGGACTTCAAGTTCATTTCCTTTTTACTTTTTCTCCTGTTTTTTTTAAGCCTCTCAGATCACTGTTTAGGTTTGAGGAATAAGGGACCTTGAGGGATTGGGGTGGTGGTGGTGGTGGTGGTGGTGGTGTCAGTGTAAAGAAACATACTGTATGAATTTACAAAGCCCAATCTCAAGAAATGAGGTCCACAGTATCCTGTGAAACCTTCCATGTCTGCAGTCCTCTTTCTTTGGCTGCCTCCCACACTTCTTCCTTCCCTGTTCAATATCTTACCCCTGTACCACTCTCGGCATTAGATGCACAAGTTTTCAGTAACTTTAGATTGCTTTAAGAAATAGAAGCTATTTTGAAATGGCTCTAGATTCTTGAAAATGACAGCCATTGAGAGATGAAATCTGTGTTCCTCTTCTTCGATGTGTGTGTTTATGACTGCTTCAACCAACAGGGTTTGGCAACAATGATGCTCTGTGACTTCTGAGGCTGAATCAGAAAAGACCTTTCTTATAGCCTCTGACTTGAAACTCCCTCTTGAAACGCAGCTGCCATGATTCTCTTGGGAGAAGTCCAACTCACATGGGAAGGTCATGTGCTTGTGGCCCCACTGATGGTCCCCAGATGGGCTTTGAATCACACATAGGGGTGGAGAATCCTCCTGATGACTCAGACCCCAACTGGGTGAGTCACCCCCAGTTGAGAGCTCAGATATTGGGGTGGGAAGAAGCCACCCCCTTAATGTGCTGCCCAAATACTTGACCAAATAAATATCCAGGGAACAGAGTCAAGTGTTGCTATTTGATGCCACTAAATCTCAGGTGGCTTGGGATGCAGAAATGGCAACTGGGGCAGTCTCCATCCTCAAAGCCACACAAATGGCCTATGTAGCTGGGGCTCACTGTTGCGGAGTCTGAGTCAGCAGGGAGCAGAGAGGAGAGGAAGCCACAGGAGGGCTAACCCTTGCTTAGGCACAGAGCACCCAGCAGGAGCAAACACACAGAGGTAAGAAGTACTATCGAGGAGTCAGTATCAACACAACACAGGCCTTGAGAAATTAGCAGCAAGTTCTGGGAAATCAGGGGACTGGGAACAGAGAGTGAGGCCTCGCTGGTGGCAGGCTCAAGGTGTCCAAATTCCAGGAAGAAAGTGGAGGACCTTGCCTGCTCCTGTGGCTGTTATTTTTGCTTCTGAGTCACTGTGTCACGTGAAACCCCCTGTATTCTAGAACGGTCTCTAACAGTTGGTCCTGCATGTCACACTAGAAATTCAGGATTCCGTCCCAGCTCTCCTCTTTCCTTCAGCCCCGCAGCTAAGCAGGAGAGACAGGAGAGCAACAGGTAAGTGAGCAGACCCTGAACCAGCTTCCTGGGTCTGATTCCCAACGGCAGGACTTCCAAGCTATTCCATTGGCAGGGAACCTATGTAAATTCTTTGAAACTCTGCTCTTCCATCCCTAAGAGAAGATTGTCACGATCCTTGTAGCAGCCAAAGTCCAAAGAACTGTGCCGTACAAGAGTGAACTTAATGAAGACTGTTGACTTCAGTCAATAGCAATGATTAATATTGGTTTCTCAATAAAATAAAATTTCACCACACCAATGCCAAATATTAATAATAGGAAGGGATGTCGGGATAGGTTAATGGGCGTGTTTCAAAGAGTATCTGAATGAGCATGTGGGAGGGACATCCTTTCAGCAGTTCCAGACACATTCTAATTCCTCGGGAAGGACTAGCTGCTCACTTACTGAAACTCACCCTGCATGGCGTACATAAACCGTTTGTCACTCAACAACTGGATGAAAGGGTCGTGGTTTGAACACGCCAAGGGACACCTCAGAAAGCACGCCCACTCACTGGCTTCCCAAAGGTCCCAACCTAGAAGACCTTAAGGAGTGAGGTCATGCTGTACACACTGGAGGTGGCCATGAGTTGGAATCAACGTGGGAGGGACGAACAACAGCGTTCACCTAACTGCTAGCCAAGCTCTGCTCACTCTGCTTCTTCACCAGCAAAACCAGTCGCTGCCCAGTTAATTCTGATGCAGGGTGACCCCGAGCGTGTCAGAGTGGACTGTGCTGCTGAGGGCTTCCAATGGTTAGATTTGGGGAAGTCGATCTCCAGAGCTTGCTTGAAACATCTCAAATGTCCAACCTTTCAGTTAGCAGCTGAGTACATGAGCCATTTGCCTGGGATTCAACTCTGCCCTCTAACAAGCCTCTCTGTGTCAGTGCTTCTCCAGCTGGGGTCACGGTCCCTTTGGGGATCAAATGACCCTTTCTCAGGGGTTGCCTGATTCATCACAGTAGAAAAATTACAGTGATGGAAGTAACAATCATTTTATGGTTGGGGGGTCACCACCATATGAGGAACTGTATGAAAGGGCCGCAGCATGAGGAAGGTTGAGAACCACTGCTCCATGTGCATCCCTCCTCTCTGTCCATACTTCCTCCTTTATTCCAGGTCCTCTTCCAGCATGCCCTCAATGACATCATTGGCGCTGCACATGTATGGAACAGGTCCGCTTCCATGTGCATGTATGGAACACAGTTCAAAGGCACCCAGCAATTTCTCCTCGACCTTGGATGCCACGTGACTCCTTGCCACTTGGCTTCTACCACATGACTGGTTTTCTCTGTGACCTCTTTGCCACCTGCCATCTTTCTTCCCTCTGCTCTGGCTCTTGTCCACCCAGTGACTCCTAAGCCAGCAGTGCCCTGTGCCCCACTCCCCTCTTTCTCTAGTATGCTCATCCACTTTGGAGGTGCACAGTGTAACCTCAGTGAGCACCAAGGGCAGAAACCACGGTGCTCAGATAGACCTCGGCTTCCTCCTGAGACCAGCAGGGGAGGGGTGCAAGCAAGGTCATCTCAGGGAAATTCTTTGGATGTGACATGCCCAGGTTCTGTCCTGTGAGGGGCTCCTTCCCCTCAGAAGAGCCTTCACCTTTGGCGGCTGGTGTGGAGACTGGGAAAGGGTGGTCCACAGCTTCATAACTGCTCCACTTCCTCCTCCCTTCTCTGCAGAGGATCGAAACCCACTAACATGAACATATAATAGACAGATACCAGCTAACACACCTACATGTAGACAAACTAGCTAGCAATCACAGATATGTATGCACCACCAGATGGTGTGGTCATGCATGTGAAGACAGCAGATAACGTGGATCCACATATAAGCACATGTCCTCCCACGTCTACACACATGTAGGCACACACCAGCTAACGTGGACACACATGTGAATACATATATTACCTGCACATATATGAGCACACACTAGATAGTGTGCATGTGCAAGCATGTATCATCTGATAACATGCACATGTATGTAGAACAGAAGAGATCTACTTCCCCAAATCTAACCGTTGCAAACACTCTGAGCACAGTCTACTCTGACACCCTGGGGATCACCCTGAGAATTAACTGGGATTAACTGGGCAACAACTGGTTTTACTGGTGAAGAAGCAGAGCTTGGCTAGCAGTTAGGTGAACGCTGTTGTTTGTCCCCCTCAAGTTGATTCCAACTCATGGCGATCTCAGTGTGTAGAGCATGACATGGACGATGATATGCACACATACGAGTTTGTCTATAGACTCTCCTCAGATCATATGCACACGTGTGTAATACAAGCACATCAGCATGTGCTATTGTCACTTCTTGACCTACCACTTAATTGTCTTTCTTTGCTCTCTCAGCTCCCCCCCTTCCACTGGGAACCCTTGAGAGTGCAGACTGAGATGTTCAGTCGCCCTTGGACATTGCACAGGGTTTAGCAGAGTGGTGGGCCTCAGGAGGTCCTCTGTGTATGTTGTAGATGAATAAATGCAAAGGTGGGTGTCTGAACGGTGACCTCATTCAATTCATGATCATAACCACACAAAGTCAATACTTCAACCTCCCTGGGCTTCCATTTTCTGAACAGACATTCTTAAAAGAAAAAAAGGGTAATGGAAAACAGAATTGTCTCGACTCATTCTCCGAGCCTCAGTTCCTCACCACCATCCCCGTGGAATGTTCACTTGCCAAGCAGGGTCTCATCCTGCCTCCTCTAGTGCCTTCTGCCCTCCCTGTCACTATCCTTGTTACTGATCACTAGGTTCCCAGCACATGCTCTGGAGAGAAACCGAAGCAAGGGACTGGGTGAGTAAAGGCATCCTTAGAAGATCAATAGGGGCCAGCAGAGGAGATGGAAATGCACTGGAGTCATTGGAAGAACTCCAGGATCATTCTTAGGCAGAAATAAAAACAGAGAGAGGAAGGAGAAAAAGGTGATCAGTGTAGCTCCAACCATCTCACAATTCGAGAAGGATCAGCAAGGAGTTAGCAAGGGTTTGAGAGCAAAGCAAGTTATGCTGAGCAGAACGGAAAGCTCCACGAGCATTGGTTCTGTAGGAAAGGCCATTGCTTATTGCATCTCAGACACTGGGAAGGATGTCCCCATGCCAATGAGTGTCCTTTGTCCCAGGAGAAATAGCAAGCTGAGCTAACTGTGCAAGACATGCAGGTGCGTCTCTAGCCCTTGTCAAACGGTGTGCCCACTTTGGATGAGGGATACTGCACCTGTGTCTGACTAGAACCCCCAACCTTGACACTAGCAACATAGCACTTTTAACTTTGAATTATGACTCTGACGTTTGTTTCTGTTTGTCGTACTGGGGTAGCGTGTGCTTTGGTGTGATTCTGAAAGCTGTGTAGGCAGTCTTTCACATGGACGGGCAGCAAAAAAGAAGAACGCCCTCAACTGGATGGATGGACACAGTGGCTACAACCATGGGCTTCCACAGGGAACCCCTTGTGGGGATGGCGCAGGGCCAGACAGTGCTTCCTCCTGCTTTATGGAGTGTGGCTCTGAGTCGGAACAGGCTCGAGGGCACCAAACACCAACATGAGTGCTATTGTCAAAGAAAGGGGCTCTAGCGATGTTTATAGTGCTGAGGGTTAGGCACAGGGCAGTCAGTGGTCCAAAGTCACAAGGGAAAGAGGAGGCTTCCAGCTGGCGGGAAGATTGTCTCAGAAAGCTTGTCGAGCAGTTCGACTCTGTTCTGTAAGGTCCGTGGTGAGTCAGAATTTCATCCACAGCTGTGCAGCTGGATTCGTTTTATAAATATTTACAGCACTGGTGACATAGTTGTGAAAGCAACTGCTAGCAAAAGGCAGCACTGCTACCAAAGGTAGCAAAAAGGTAGGCAGTTCAAATTCACCAGCTGCTCCAAAGCAGAAATATGGGGCCATCTGTTTCCAGAAAGATTTTATAGTCTTGGAAACTCTATAGCGCTCTTCTGTTTTATCCTATCAGGAGTCCAAATCCCTTCAGAGACAGTGGGTCCGGTTTCCATTTTGGCTTAATATTTATTCACCAAGGTCGCAGTTGAAGGAGGGACAGTGCCACCCAGTGTCCTGAAGCTTGCACCGGCTAACATGACATTTTTTTTCACATCTGAGAATTTCAGATTTCTTTCTGTTGAAGACGACTCAGCCATTGACCAATTCTTTCTTGGTCCAGGGACGCTGTATAATCTTTTCATCAGTTTAAATGATTTATGCAGTGTTTTTGCCCATCCAATCGCTTCATATGGCAACATCAGGCTAGAATGGTTCCTTCGGGCTTCTCAGTTTGAGGTCTGCAGGGCCTGCTCTCCCTCTTTGCTTTTCTAACCCCGCATCCTTGCACGGCTCATTACAAGGCTTTGCTTCGTCTTCTCCGGCTGCCTTTTGAAACCTTCGATTGAAGTCTTTAACCTGGGAGAAAGGGCTTTCTACTCTTGTAAACAGTTGTGGTCTTAGAAATTCACGGAGCAGTTCAACCCTGTTGTGTCAGTCCAGGTTGACTAGAGAAACAAATTCATAGATACTCATATGTGTAGAGGAAAGAGCTTTACATACAAGAGCAATTTAGTATTGAGAAGACATTCCCGCCCAGTCCAGGTCAAGTCCATAAGTCTGGTATTAGTCCATATGTCCAATACCAATTTTTAATTTCCTCTTCAGACACATGAAAAGCGGGCAATGATGCCAAATTCAGGATGATCACAGGCCAGTGGGTGGAAAGTCTTGTGGCTCCAGTGGCAGCAGAAGCATCTCAGCACTGGCAGGAGTCTCCACGTGGCTCCTTCAGCTCCAGGGTTCTAGAGTAGCTCCACGAGTCTTGGCTGCTGCAATATCTCCCAGGAAGTGAACCTGTATCATGCATCCAAGGAGTTATTTATCTCCTCAGTGCCTCTAAATGAGGTCATCAAGCTGTGACCTGATTGACAGGCTAAACTCCACCCCTTCACTCTTAAGAGTCTCAAGTTGACAGCAGATTATGTAACTGCCACACTGTTCCTACAGGGTCACTGTGCTTCAGCATCAACTCAGTGGCTGTGATTATGCTATGCTGAATTCAAGAGCAAACGTCACAAGCTCTTCTGACATCGACTCCCCCTCCCGCACTCCTTTCCTGCCTTCTTAATGGCACTTTGTTTTTTTTCATATGTGATGTTCTGGATGTCATCCCACAACTCCTCAGGTCTTCTGTCATTGGTGTTTAGTGTACCAAATCTCATCTTGGGATGGTCTCTAAATTCAGGTGGTCTAGACTCAAAGTCACCTTTTGGCTCACATGTACATCTTTTCATTTTTAAAGGCTTCACTCTGAAACTACAGGCGAGCGACTGGGTGTCTGCTTCACAGCCAGCGCCTGGCTCTGCTGTGGCTGATGATAATCAGATTCTCCTTCATGTCTTCCACACACACAACACATTTGGTCCCTGGGTGCTCCGTCCAACAAAGCCACCCTAGTGGCACTGTCGGGTACATGCTGAAAGACTGACTACCAAGTGAGCAGTTCAAACCCACCAGCAACTCCGCCAGAGAAAGATGGCCTTGTGCCCTCTGACCCATCTAAAACCTGTTCCAGTTTTTAATAGTTCGGGCAGGTAAATCTATGCAGGCAGTAACTAGATTAATGGTTCCTTGTGGGTCTGGTAGGGGAGGTCGGGGCAGGAAATGGGGAACTGTTAACAATGAGTATGAGAAAGAAGAAAAAGTTCTAAAACAATGGCGGTGATGGTTGTACAACTCTTCTTAATATGAATGAACTATTGAATTGTATAACGTGTGAATTATATGCCAATCTGTTTAAAAAGAAGAAGAATTACAGCTTCTGAAATCCTATCCAGATCACAAGGATTCTGAATCAATTCGGTGTAAGTAGATTTGGCTTTTGTTTGAGCTTGTTATTCCATAAGACAAAATCCATGTGCGTAGTCCCCAATTATATTTTTGAAAAGGACTGTTCACAAATAGAAAGGTATTGGCCTTGAAAAACCTAGTATGCAGACTACAGCACCATTTCTATCATGAAAGCCCTATTTTCCATCTACCAATTCTTCTCTTTTCAGCTTGCCCATTCCAATAACCAGTAATTAACAATGCTTCTTTTAGTGCATGTTTGCTCAATTTCAGACTGTAGAAGATGGTACAAAATTTCCATTTCTTCCTATTTGCTGTAGCACCGGGTGCACAATTTGAGTGATAGTTGTATTGACTTACCTTGCTTGGAAACATATGGACATCATTCTTTCTTGACAATGCTGTATGTCAGGATAGATCTTTAAATGGTAATTTTGACAGTAAATGTGATGCCGTTCCTTTTAAATTTGTCATTTGCAGCATAGTATATCATGTGATTGTGTGATTCAAAATAGCCAAAATCAATCCCTTTCACCTCCCTAATTCCTAAGATATTAATCTTCAAGCATTCCATTTCCTTCTTGACAACTTCCAATTTTCCTTGATTCACACTTAGTACGTTTCATGTTCCAGTTATTAATGGATGTTGGAAGCTGCTTCTTCTCATTTTGAGAACAGCAAATGAAGGTCTCTCCAAAGGTGCCAGAAATCCAAGCCAGATTCGGAAAAGGGCCATGGCACCAAGGACATCATTGCTGCTGTCAGATGGGTTTTGACTCAAAGCGGAGATACTAGAAATCTGTTTACTTGTGTTTTACTGACTTTGCA
>PVJH01008025.1:0-88298 GCA_004026705.1 Nesogale talazaci | reverse complement strand
ATTTCTTGCCTCTTCTGGGTATATACCCAATAGTGGTATAGCTGGATCATAGGGTAGTTCAACTTCCATTTTCATTAAATATCGCCAGACTGCTTTCCACAGTGGCTGTACATATCTACATGACCACCAACAATGTAGAAGTGTTCCTATTTCACCACATCCCCTCCAACATTTGTTGCACTCTGATTTTCTGATCTGGCCTAGCCTTAAGGGTGTTAGATGATATCACATGGTTGTTTTGATTTGCATTTCTCTGATGGCTAGTGAGCGCGAGCATTTTCTCATATGTTCATTGGCCATAAGGACCTCCTCTCTAGTGAAACTTCTTTTCAGTTCTTTTTCCCATTTCTTCCTATGGTTATCTGTTTTCATCTTCTTGCTTGAGATGAGGGTATTGTAGATTTTTGTTATAAGCCCTTTGTCTGTTGCACTATTGCTAAAAATCCTCTCCCAGTCTGTGGGTTGCCTGGCTACCCTCTTGGTAAAGTCCTTTGATGTACACATGTGTTTTATTCTAAATAAGTCCCATTTGTCAATTTCAGGTTCCCCTGAATGTGTACCCTGTCCTGTTGCAGTTAGCTTTTGTATTCCCTGGGTCAAGGTTCTTAGATTTTCCCCGACTCTCTTGCTAATGGTTCTGATAGTTTGTGGTTTTACTTCCAGGTCCATGATCCACCTTGAGTTTGTTCTTGTGCATGGGGTGAGGTAGAGATCCTGTTTTATTTTCCTACATGTAGATTTCCATTGTCTCCAACATCATTTGTTAAATAGAGCATCACCCTCCAACTTGATGTTTTTGGGGCCTTTGTCAAAAATCAGTTGTCTATATGCTAGTGATTTTATTTCTGGGTTTTCTATTCTTTTCCATTGATCTATATACCTGTCATTATGCCAGTACCATGCTGTTTTGACCACTGTGACTTTGTAGTAAGTGTGAAAGTCAGGTAAAGCCAACCCTCGACTGTGTTCTTATCCTTGAGGAGATCCCTACTAATTCTGGGCTTTTTCCCTCTCCATATTGTTTGTTGTCAATTTTTCTAGTTCTCTGAAGAAGGCTGTTGGTATTTGGATTGGGATAGCATTGAACTTATAAAGCACCCTGGGTAGGATAGACATCTTTATTATATTGAGTCTCCCAGTCCATAAGCATGGGATGTTCCTCCATTTGTGGAGGTCGCTTTTCGTTTCCTGTAGTAGGGTTTTATAGTTTTCCTTGTATAGGTCTTTTGTTTTTTTTTTGTCAGGTATATCCCTAGGTACTTCAATTTATTCTTGGCTATTGTGAATGGAACTGCTTTCTTGATCTCCTCTTCTGTGGTCTTGTAGAGATGTGTAGAGCAGACCGATCGACTTCTGTTTGTTGATCTTGTATCCTGCTACTCTTCCATATTCATCTATCGCTGTTGGTACTCCGGATGTGGAGCTCTTGGGATTTGCGATGTACAGGATCATGTCATCAGCGAATAATGATAACTTGACTTCCTCTTCTCCCATTTGGATACCTTGAATGTCTTTCCTTTGTCTTATGTTACTTGCTAAGACCTCCAGTACTATATTGAATAGAAGTGGGGATAACGGGCATCCTTGTCTAGTCCCCTTCTTCAGTTGGATTGATTTAGTCTTTTCTCCATTGACTATTATGTTAGCTGTTGGCTTCTCATAGATAGCTTGTCTTAACTTGAGGAACTGTCCTTCTATTCCTATCTGTCTGAGCGTCTTGATTAGGAAAGGGTGCTGGATGTTGTCAAATGCTTTCTCTGCATCTGTAGAAATTATCATATGGTTCTTGTACTTCAGTTTATCAATATGATGTATAATATTGATGGATTTATGGATGTTAAACCATCCCTGCATCTCTGGGATGAATCCTACCTGATTCTGATGTACTATGCTTTTTATGTATTTTTGTATTCTATTGGCCAATATCTTGTTGAAGATTTTTGCATCTATGTTCATTAAAGATATTGGTCTATAGTTCTCTATTCCTGTGGGATCCCTTCCCTCTTTGGGTATCAAAATTATACTGGCTTCATAAAATGAATTGGGGAGTTTTCCGTCCTTCTCTATACTCTGGAAAACTTTGTGGAGGATTGGTGCCAGCTCCTCCCTGAAAGCCTTATAGAATTCCCCAGTGAAGCCGTCTGACCCAGGAGTTTTTTTTTGTTGGTAAATTCTTGATAGCCATATCTATCTTTTCTCTTGTTATGGGTTTGTTTAGTTTTTTGACCTCTATCTGGGACAGTCTAGGGAGAGATTGTTTGTCCAGGTATTTGTCCATGTCTTCCAGATTGTTGAACTTGTTGGAGTACAGATTTTCATAGTACTTTGTGATAATCCGTTTAATTTCATTAGGGTCTGTTGTGATTTCCCCCATTTCGTTCCTCATTCTGTCTCTTGTTGCTTATTCTTTCTTTTCTTTGGTCAGGTTTGCCAGTGGCCTATCGATTTTATTGATCCTTTCAAAGAACCAACTTTTTGCTATATTAATCTTTTGCATTGTTTTTTTGTCTTCCCAGTGGTTCAACTCTGCTCTAATTTTTAATATTTATTTTCTTTTACTGTTGGAAGGATTATTTTGCTGGCTCTGTTCTAGTTGCTGAAGTTTTTGTGAGAGTGTGTCTGCCATATGCCTCTCTTCCTTTTTCATATATGCTCCTATTGCAATCAGACTACCTCTGATAACTGCCTTTGCCGTATCCCAGAGGTTTTGATATGTAGTATTCTCATTTTCATTAATATCTAGAAATGTATTGATCTCCCTTCTGATCTGGGTCATTACCCATTCATGCCGCAGGAGTTCGTTATTCATTCTCCAACTTTTTGCCCTTGTTTTACTAGTGGTCCTGTTATTAATCTCCAGCTTTATGGAATGGTGGCCAGAGAAGAATGTCTGTATGATCTCTATGTGTTTGAATTTACTTATGCTTGACTTGTGTCCCAGCATGTGGTCAATTTTTGAAAATGTGCCATGTGGACTTGAGAAGAATGTATATTTTTTTTCGTTTGGATGGAAGGTCCTGAATATGTCCATCATATCTAGTCGTCTTATTGTAGTATTTAGTTCTATAGCCTCTTTGCTGAGCTTCTTTCCTAAAGATCTGTCTTTCTCTGATAGTGGCATGTTAAAGTCTCCTACAATAATTGTTGATTCTGTAATATCTTCTTTCACGTTCTGAATAGTCTGTTTGACAAATTTCGTGGGTCTCTCATTTGGCGCATATATATTTATTACGGTCACTGGTTCCTGGTGAAGTGTTCCCTTGAGCATTATAAAGTGCCCCTCCTTGTCTCCTTTTATGGTTTGCACCTTGAGGTCTGTTTCATCTGAGATTAGGATAGCGACCCCTCCTTTTTATGATTCACCATTAGCCTGATATGTCCTCTTCCAGCCTTTTATTCTTAGATTATTCTTGTCTGCGAGTTTAATATGTGTTTCCTGCAGGCAATAGATTGATGCATTATGTTTTCTGAGCCAGTCAACCAGCCCTTTTATTTTAATGATGGAGTTCAGGCCATTGACATTTAGAGTTATTATTCCAATCTGTGGTGGGTTCATTTCTGACCTTTTGTGTTTTTTAGTGTGTTTTTTATCTTACTCCCCTTTTCATAGCTCTGTTGTGTTTTCATTAGGGGATTCTTTATTGTTCTGTGTTCTACCTGTGGCCGTGTGTTCTTGGTTAGTCTGTTGGCTTCTTGGTGAGGTTGGAGTATAGGATAGTCTCCTGTTTGTGTTTGGTGGGTGATGTTCTTCTGGCCATAGTGAGTCGGCAAGGATTTTCCTGAGTTGGGTGTCTCACAGCATATTCTTTAAGTTTTTCCTTATCTTGAAAGACCCTTATTTCCCCATCTATCTTAATAGATAGCTTTGCAGGGTAAAGAATTCTAGGGGAGGCCTTGTTTTCCTTTAACTTCTGGAAGATATTGGTCCACTCTCTTCTCCTCTTCATGGTTTCAGTTGATAGATCTGCACATATTCTTACCTGAGAGCCCTTATATGTGACTATCCTCTTTTCTCTTGCTGCTCTCAGGATTTTCGCTTTTTCCTCGAAGTTGGATAGTTTAACTATTATATGCCTTGGTGAGTTCTTCCTGGGGTCTAGCCTACTCGGTGTCCTCTCTGCTTCCTGTATGATAGGCTGATTCTCATTCATTAGGTTGGGAAAGTTTTCTTTCAGAAATTCTCTTGTTAAATTAGCTGTTAATTTCCTCACTGTGTCTTGTTCTGGTAGGCCAATGATACGGATGTTGTTCCTTTTCATAATGTCGCTCATTGATCTTAGGTTTTCCTCTGTCTCTCTTATTATCTTGTTTGACTGTCTTACACGTTTATTGAGGTCAACCTGATTGTCTTCAAGGTCACTGATACGAGTCTCAGCCTCATCCAATCTGTTCGTGAGATCCGCAACCCTGCGTACAGCTTCTGCTATTTCCCCTGTTAGGTCCTGTATTTCTCTCTGATGCTTGATCCTCATTCCCTCTCTTGTGGACTTCATCCCTTCTATTGTGTCCTTCATTCCCTCTATCATTGCATCTTTTTTTCTGTGTAGCTTCCTTTATCTCTTTTATTTCTCCTATCAATCTTTGGAGGATTTCTTTTTGTGGCAGATCCACATCAGATTGTTCTATGAGTGTAATGAGATCTGTTGCTGTGGTTTGTCTTTCTTGTTTACTTATTAGTACTGAAGTGGTGTTCTGTTGTTTACGTGATGCTTTTGAAGAGGTTGGTGCCATTTTCCTTTTTCCAAAGTCCCTTGTTTACTTTCAAAGTGATTGGTGTTTTCACAGGGTACTTGTGTTTTACTGTGGAGATTGGTTGCTGTGTAGTTAGGTACCGTGTTGCCCTAAAAGTCAGCTGTCCCCTTGTTTCCACGCAGCTTTCCATGCACACAGACTCCTGGACAGAGATTCCTGGACACACACACTCCCAGCCACAGATACCCACACTGTATGGTGCAGCAGGCTCCCACCTCTGGTGCTGGGTTTGCAGAAGTTCAGCTTACGTCCTGAGCCAATCAGCTGCCCTCTTATTCTCACACAGATTCTGTGCACACAGGCTCCTGGGGGCAGACTTTAAAGCCCACAGACTCCCTGGCCTACAGGCTCCCCAGCTTGGAAGGGCTAGAGGAAGATCACAGGGCGGGGGACAGACTCAAGCGGTCAGACTCCCCACCTAGGGGAGGTCGGAAGAGGACCGCAGGGCAGAACCGTGCTCAAGTGTCAGGTCCCCCCAGCTAGGAAAGACGGGGAGAGGACTACAGGGCAGAACCAGACTCAAGGGGCCAGATTCCCGACCTATGAAAGGCTAAAGGTGGTTCACAGGGCAGAGCCAGACTCAGACATGCAGGCTCTTTAGCTAGGAAGGGCGGGAGGGGTACCACAGGGCAGAGCCAGACGCAAGGGGGCTCATTCCCCACCTAGAGAAGGCCAAAGGAGGACCGCAGGGCAAAGCCAGGCTCAAGGGAACAAATTCCCCACCTAGGAAAGGCCAGAGGAGGACCACAGGGCAGGACCAGGCTCCAGGGGGCCGAGGAAAGGCCACACGGGGCCCACAGGGCAGAGCCAGACTCAGACGTCCAGGCTCTTCAGCTAAGAAAGGCGGGAGGAGGACCACAGGGCAGAGCCAGATTCAAGGGGGCTCATTCCCCACCTAGGATAGGCCAAAGGAGGGCCGCAGCTTTGAGCCAGGCTCAAGGGAACAGATTCCGCACCTAGGAAAGGCCAGAAGAGGATCACAGGGCAGGACCAAGCTCAAGGGGGCAGAATCTCCAGCTAGGAAAGGCCAGAGGAGGACCACAGGGTAGGACCAGGCTCGAGGGGGGAGACTCCCCACCTAGGAAAGGCCAGAGGAGGACCACAGGCCAGGACCAGGCTCAATGCGCAGAATCCCCAGCTAGGAAAGGCCAGAGGAGGACCACAGGGCAGGACCAGGCTCCAGGGGGCCACGGAAAGGGGGGCTCATACAGCTCTTGTCAAAGTACATACATGCATCCATTGTGTTAAGCACATTTGTACATTTGTTGTCATCACTATTTTCGAAACATTTTATCCTACTGGTGCCCTCCCTCACTTTTTCCTTTCTCTCATCTACCCTAATTCTTGATAATTTATAAATTATTATTTTTTTCACATCTTCCACAGACTGATGTCTCCCTTCACCCACTTTCTGCTGTCTCCCCAGGGAGGTGGTTCCATGTAGAGCATTGTGATTGGTTCCAAACACATATGTGTTTCTAAGCAAAATGCCTACCTTTAATCCACAAGTTTTCTGCTTTTCCAGCAGAAACTAGAATGATTCCATAGTTTCCAAATTTAGAATTTAAAAGGGAGGTGGGACAAATTCTCTACTACTCAAGAAGTTATAATTTCATCTTCATACCAATCCTGATTTTTTTCTTTTGCTCCTGATTGGATATTTCTGCTTTGGTATTGTCTGCACTTGGCTTTGATAACCTTCATGCAGCTAACTTTGGTTCCTTTCTCAGCCTTTAAAAAATACCTATTATTCCTTTGTCCTGTTCTAAAAGCTGATTCTCCAAGAACACTCGAACTTATTCCCCAGCCGTTGCTTTGGTGACTTGGGTCTCTTTCCCACAGTAGAAGGACAATTCTGTGCAGCGGATTGTTTTTTCTTGTTACACCTCCTGAAGTTTTACAAAGTAGGAAAGACCATGAGAAATGGAGTGCTGAGAGAGTGATTTTGATCTAGAAGTCAGAGAAAATGCAGCTACGGGGGAGCGTGCTTGCTAAGGAGTTAGAGAAAGATAATTATTACCTTTTCATTGGGAGATATTCAGGAGCCCAACACACTTTTTATACATTTTGCTTTGTAGAGACTCAAGTCCTAAGTGTGTGTTGATCCTGCATAATGTGAACTCTCCCATGCACTAAATCTGTCACACACTATCCAGAGGTGGGAGATTCATAGGGTTCACTAGATGTGTGTGCTTTAATATGACATTCATTTATCAGAAGATTTCACAGCTTTGCATGTACTAATTATAAGGGAATCACCATCACTAGTTACCTCCTCCTTGGTTGCTGAGAGGTAGACTTAACCCCCTGTCTTAGTTGGTGGTTTCTGAGCTTTGGGAACTTAGAGAGTACCTCTAGAGGCTTTCTCATTTTGATGCAAGAGTGAGACCCCTCTCTGCTTTACCCCAGAGATAGTCCTGCTCACCTGACAATCTCAGGTTTGCATCTTCTCATCTGCGAGAAGCCTAATTTCAATTTTGACAGAATCAAAGAGTTCCTCCTTACTGATACCAGGACTCACTGTGCACGTGTCTGTCCTGTCTCGAGGCATTCTGCACAGTTCCTGTTTGGTTATATGAGTATCCTCACACTAATCAAACTATAGCACTGAGTCTTTTCTTTCGCTCTCGCTGAATGACAGGTAGCAGGTATACAATAATGTTTGCTGACTGAATTGCTATAACAACATTTCAAATTTGTGTAGCATGTTTTCCCAAGCTTTCAGGTAAAGATTTAACTTATTTAGCAATAGCTTTCTTTAAAAGCATTTGGAAAGGGTCACTAAAATGAACTTCAAGCAACTATGAACTCTTTTAAATATGATCTCATAGTGCTTTATTTTGGTATCCATAATCATTGTAAGAAAAAAGAAAAAATCACACCCTAAACTATAGAGATTGCAAAAATGATTATAATTTTATTTTTTAGAATTATTTATCAGAATATCATAAAACAATTCTGATGTATATTTTTAGCTGTAAGAAGTATCGATCTGTGTTTGTAATATGATGAAGTGATTGGTACTGATGAGAACCTTTTCTAGTCCTACTAATGAAATTCATGCCTTTCATTTAACAGTGTTTTGTTTTCACAGGAATTAAAATGTGACTTCATATTCATTGCTTAGCTTTTTAAATACAGTCACCTTTGAATTATAAACAGTCTTATATTCTAAGCCTTCTGGGCTTATTCATACTTGAAAATGGAGTTTACAGTAGATGCCTGAAGTAGAGTTATACGACTAGAGACTGACTAAACAAAATGAGAATCCCAAGCAGCTGCCTAAACTTACATTCTTTCCAAGGGCAAATTCTTCTAAGTTATTGTATTGATTTAATTTGCATTCAAATTGCTCAGGATTTTGGCTGTGTATTTTCACTTGAATGATTTGCTATCAAGTGGGGAATGAATAGATGACATGTACAGACTCAAGTGTGGGGTAGAATATTAAAATATTTACAGATTTTAATACTCATTAATAATAAAAGAAAGATGAGTGAGAGCAAATGGAACTTTAGCATGTTGCTTAAATATATTCTAGAAAATTGTATTGGCTGTGAATTTCCATCATGAAGTTAATTTTATATAATAAGAATTTATGTGTCATCTAAAAAGAAACCACCACAAGAAGCAAAAGCTCACTGCCAATGAGTCCATTCTGACTCAGAATGACTCTTTAGAACAGAGAACTGGCCTTCTGATTTTCGGATACTGTCAATCTTCACAGGAATAGAAAGCTCTCTCTTTCTTTTGGAGTGGGTTTTGAACTTGCAGTTAGCAGCCCAACACATAATCCACTGCACTACTACTGCTCTCTTTATGTATTATATTTTTGTCCACTTTACTTTGCTGTGTTAAATCAAAAGTAAATTATTTTGATAAATATATATTAGCCACAAAGTATAATAACAGCTTAAAAATCTACTCTCTAGTCTGGAGTAGATATTAAAATCTCCCAAGTAGTTCAAAGAGTTAATAGACTCATGCATTAACAGAAAGGTTGGGGGTTTGAGTCCATGCCGAAGTGCCAAGGAAGAAGATCCTATTAATCTGCTTCTGAAAAACCTTTATGGAAAGTGGTTCTATTTTGAAACATACGGAGTTCACCATGAGTCAGGCTGGATTTGACAGCAACTGGTTTTAATATTATTGTCATTTATTTATTATTCGAACCACAGATTGCTTAGACATAGAAGTAGCAAAAATAATTAATCAGGTTTTTGGAGAGTTTGTCCGTAGTAAAAAGATGCATAAGTCTTTACAGCGAGTATATCACAACAGTATGTTAAATTCTGTCTGTGTGGCAATTGCTTTTGGCTTTTTAGGCTTTTTTTTTTTTTTTTTTGGCTTTGGATAATACAAGTGTCTTCTAGAGTAAATGTACTTGGATTAGATTTAGATTCTGGTGTGGATTTTGCACACTCTGAGATAAACTTTGTATGTGTGCACACAGGTAAAGTGGGCCATTGGCTTATCTTTTCAAGAGTCCTGATTTCCTATTGTTGGTGCTGGGACAGGATCTTGGGGGAAAGCGTCTCTATTGAACAGTGTGGCACATGGAAAGGAGCTCGGTGCTATTTAGCAGATGCTCCACTTCGGATGAATTGATAAATGTAAGAAATATGAATAAATGAAGTGGGCAGAAAGGCAGAATGGACAGGGTCAGTGAGTCTGCAGTGCATTGTTGATCTTTCTTTATACGGCATGAGGGACATGACTAATGTTTAGAGGGGATAGATAAAAATTCATGGCAATACCCAATATTTCTTCAGAATCTCCATTCTATCTGAACTTGCACATTTAGTCATCAAAGAAATATTTGTGGGAGTTACAAATATTGCCCCGCTACTGAATCCTGGAAGGATTGAATGATTTGTCTGTGCTTCACATTGTGATTTCCTCACATCTACAATCCCATTCAGAGCTTCATGATTGAGAGGTAATGTCGCAAGCTCCAATTCCTTTCTTCATGCTATACCTGTACTACCCTAGACTACTATGTCTGCTAAGAATGTGCTCTGGTGGGGCTTCTGAGTGTGAGTCTAATTGTTCAAACTGCTGAAAAAGATAAAGCTGCTCTGCAAAAGATAAATCAAGCTATCTGTTCCCAAGAAGATGTATATCCTTGACACCCTATATAAGGTAGCTCTGTCATATTCACCTCAAAGGGAGTGAATATGTGTTTTAGATCTAATATTCTGGGCTGATGTTGTTGTGATTCCTAAACCAAATTCACTACTATCGAGTTAAGTCTAACCCTCTGTCAGTTTCCAAGACTGTTATCCTTTATGGGACTAGAAAGTTCAGTGCTTCTCCCACAGAGCTCCTGGTGGTTTTGACCTGCCAAGCATGCACATCACAGACCAATGTGAAACCACTCCATCACCAGGGCCTCTCTGATCTCCCCCATATTGACCTCTCTATAAAATGCAATATGTGTGACAGAATGAAACACCATCTGATTCTACCCATCCTCACAACTGTTCTTAGGTTTGAGCTTCTTGTTAGTGCTACCATGTCAATCCACTGTGTCAATTGTCCTCCACTTTCTCCTTGCCCCTCTGGATTATCAACCATGAAGCCCTTTTCCAGAGGCTGGTTTCTCAGAGAAAAAGCTTGTACATTTTGTGAGTCTAATGAATGCCCCCTTTTACTCAACACATATATGCATGCGTGCATGTATAGGCACATGCTTCGTAGTTTACTCTGTGGAATGTGTTTTGCTTAAAGTAAGTCTGTACTATAGCAAGGCCCTTCTTTGGAAAATGAAGAAGCAATTTCTACATCATTGGGTAACACACCTGAGATAGCAGAACTAGTAGAATAAGTGCGTGGTTTGAAATCTAGAATTTTCCTCCTTTAAAATCCAAATTCTTCAACTAAATGGTACTGATGAGATTTATACATGCCCTTGTGACATAGAAGTTAGGTATTGGAGTACTATCTGCAAGGGTACCAGATCGAATCCACCAGCAGCTTTGAAGGAGAGAGATGAGATTTCCTATTCCCAGAAATTGTTACAGCTTTATTAACCAACAAGGGAACTTCTAACCTATCTTCTAGGGTTGCTGTGAATCAAAATTGATTTGATGTCAGTGAGCTGAATGATATTTACATAGTTCACTAAAAGTCAGTGATTAATTTGATAATAAAAGTCTTAAAGGAAGGTTATATTCATGATACTTGATACTGGAGACACTTCTGCTGGAAAATTTATATTTAGATGTGTATGATGACTTATAACTCTGTAATCTATATAGTAATCTCTAATCTATCATGGCAGAATAGCAATAACAGAGCTTGACCAAAATAATTTCATTTTCCATTCATTGACTATAACAAATACTCTATTAAAAATATGTATGCCTTGTGAACTGATAATTGATGAAAGAGACACTAGGAAGCTACTCTGAGTAACAATCGGTGTTACGTTGAGGAGGGTAGAGGAAGGCACAGAAAGTAGTTGAGTGCATTAAGATCATCATGAGTTTTATGGGAAAGAGCAAGCTTTATTTGAAAACCTGGTTATAGAAACCCATACCAAATTTATGTGTCAAGTGTAGCTGTTAAGAAACATGTTTCAAATTATTTCAAAGATGTGATTTTCATGATGTAGTAGGTGAGGTAAACATTTTGGAAAGTTTATTTTTATTTTGACTGTATGAGTAAGAGATGTCAAGATAAAATTACACAGACTATTGGCAGAGCTGAGGTTGGGTTAGTAGATATTGGAGAAAGAAATTCAATTCTTAATAGAAATTTCTTCCATATCAGTGGGTTACAAATTTTCATTTTTGCATTCTCCATAATACAAGACACTGTTCATTAAGTCTTAACTACACTGGTTGTTCTCCAAGCTAAATTGATTTTCTAAAGAAAGCTTTTGTTTGCCCCATGCTTAAGAAGCTTCAATAGTTTTCACTGTATATTGAACAAGAGAAGAAATTCAATATATATATTGAATTTCTTGACACACAATATAATATCATTTAACCTTCAGCAAAACCTTATGAAGTAGGTAAGAGTGATTGCCTTTACATAGGAGAAATCTAATTTTTAATGAGGGCAAAAAGTTTTACCGGGCTGTGTCTCCCGGTAAAATGGAAACTCTCCCAACAAGCAAATAAATTTAAAGTATTGTCCTCAAGTCAATAATTACTCACAAAAATCTTATAGGTCATAATAGAACTTACCCTATGGATTTTCAAGTTTGAAAATCTTTGTGAGTGTATGAGGGGTTAACCCTCCCCCAACAATCTCCACAGAAAATAGCACCACTGGGGGGCTTCCATAATACACATTTTTCTCTCACCAGGTCAGCATCTAGGAACTCAACTCACTCTGTAAGTGCACTCAGTGGCATCACTTGGAAAGATTCTTTCTGATGGAAGTGACTTTTTTCATAAAAGCAGTTTCACTTAAACCTCTTTTTTTGTGAAGACTGATTAAAGAGAACAGTGTGCAGCTGTGAAATTTTATTTCCTGCTCAGGAAAATTGCCTCAGAAACTGTTGTGATGTTGAACACAACTTACAAAGACAGTGCTATGGAAAAAGTTTAAGTCTATGAGTGGTTTCTCATTTTTAAAAAAGGTGACATGTTGATCGATGACAAATCTTATGATGATGTCCTTTATCTTCCCAAACAAATGTAAATATCAATAAAATTCATATACTTGTGCTCAAAGACCAATACCAGACCACTGAAGTGGTGGGGACATTATCTAGATTATCTCATAGCTCAGTTTCATGAATTTTAATGGAAGATTTGGAAATAAGAAGGTTCCTATGAAGTTTGTGCCTCAGGTCTGACTCACCAGGAAAAAGAGCATCAGTGGAAACATGCTGTGCCTTAATAAACAGCTCGAAAGTGACACAGGCTTTTTTCCCAAGGCAATTACTTGTGAAGAGACATGGTGCTATTCTTTTTTGAGGGAGGGCGCATCACTGCCCTCTGGTGGTCATGGGAGCTACACAGCCTTGTTCCTGGAGAGCTGGATTTGAACCTCCAAGCCCATGGGCCAAAGTCCCGCACTCAACCACTATGCCACCGGGGCTCAGCCCCACATGGTGCTATTCTTATGACCCCCAAAGCAAACTTCAAACAAGTCAGTATAAGACGCTATCATTACCTAATGCACCAAAAATCTAGTTGAGTGAAATCAAAGATCAAGATGACACTCATTTGTTTTTGGTTTTTAATTTGAAGGGAATGGTGCACTTTAGAGTTTGCTCCACTAGGTCAGACTGTTAATCATGCTTTCTATTTAGAGTTTTTAAAAAGATTGCATAACAGCGTACACAAGTAAGGCCTGAGTGATGGCTTATGGGGGACTGGTTTTGCCACAACCATGCATCTGCTCACACAACTATGTCAGTGTGTTTATTTTTGGGAAAAAATTAACATGGTTATCTTACCCCACACATCTTAATCACCTGACCTCACTCTGTGGGGCTTCTTTTTGTTTCTACAAATGCCAAGGGACATGAAAGGAGAGCGATTTAAGGATGGAGATTGGAGGATCTAGAAGAGGTGAGGAGAAAAACAAGGGAGATACTGTCAGCCATCCAAACAGACGAGTTTGAAAATGTTTCTACGAATGACATATTCGACAAATGTATTAAGTGTAATGGGAAATACTTTGAAACTTACAATGTTGTTTTGGGACCAAAATTATAGACATTGCTTTGTAAAAATAAAGTTGGGGGATACCCCTTCATGTAAAGCTTCATATTTCTCCTGAGGAGTGGCTTGTGGCTTCAACCTGCTGCCCTCGCTATTATTAGCCAAATGGATAACCTACCATGCCACCAAGTCTCCTAATTAAAGCTCAGTGAAGGCATATTCTGTGTCTATTTTGCTTACATCTTATCTCAGACATCTGAAACACGCTTCAAATATATTCATTGAATAATCATGCAGTTGATATTCTTTCCTTAGTCCGTATCTTTGCTTAACAAAGTTTATATCCCTGATTAAGAATTATGAAATCATTCTCTCGAAGAATTGTATGTGAAAATAAAGAAAATCGTGTGATGTACTGTTGGAAGAAGCGCTCCTTATTCTGTAAGGTACTCAAAATTCACAATGGTTACCATGATGGAGTTAACACAATTGTGAAAATGTCTTAGAACTGGGTAGAATTTCATTTTTTTTGCACACAGAGTCCAATGAGTAGAAGGTGACACACTGACAAGTAACAGTTACAGCATCATTCTAAAAACAAAAAGTAAAGGGTTGCACTAGAATTTTATGTGTTTACCTTATGCACTATTTTTAGGTTCTCCTTCTTTGTGCCTTTGACTTACTCTCCTGCCTTGAGTATTATAATCAGCTGTAATGTCTACAACAATGTTGTTAAATTTTCTTAAATTTCTATTTGCTCTTTTAGATTATACAATTCAGAGTATCTGACTATTAGAATGGACTTGATACCAGAAACCACGCACAACTCCCAGACGGAATGGTGCCCAGGTTTTAAATCCTTGTGTCCACACAGGCAGCCAGCTAAGTGAGCCATCAATTATGTCTACAAGGAAGAACCCCACCAGACTGTATGCTCCAAGAGCTGTGAATAGTGCCGCACAATCCAAAGGAGGGGATGAGAACAGAGTTTAAATTTTGAACACTTGCTCCACAGCATGCCACAGATGCAGAGTAGTCTAAAATTCATTTGCAGGATCCACATGAGGAGGAAGCCTTCACTGAATCTCTTCTGACTGTAGCTGAGGAATCAAACGCCCTATTATCAGATAGAGAACACTGTGAAGTCTACTGTGGCATGTATGGTTATCTTAAAATATAAGAGTTTATCATTTGTTCTCCATTTTGACCAATTTTGGTATTGGTTCAGTTTTTTAGAAAGTATTAGTTAGGAATGAGGAAAGTTTCCGTTAAAGACAAATATATTTGAAGACTCTCAAAAGTGAGAGTGACCAATTCCAATTTTTACACCATTAGCTGTTGAAATACCTCTTTAGGTATTCTGATGTTTTTACTAGGAACTAAAATTTAAATATAAATAAATATAAATTTAGATTCACTTAAATGCATTAAACATTTCAACAACTGGGTACAGTGGGTCTGTCTGTAGATTTTAACTGTGTGAATATGAGTATGCAGCAATTTGCAGAAATAATTGAAATGACAAGGAATGCATTGAAAGTGTGACCAAAACTATTGCTTTTAAATTTTAAAGCATTTAGTATACCATTAGTCATAATTTTTGCTTACCTGTTGTGAAAAATAAACTGCATTTTCATTAATAGAAAATTCTGTTTTAAAAGCATTACAACGTGACTGTTTTTATAAATGTGTTCTTCAGAGGAAATATTTAATTTTTTTCCTAATTTTCTTTCACTTCAGGAGAGATTATTTCAACCAGTAATTTGTAGCAATGACTGGGCTACCTTCAGCTTCAGGGTGTAGTAACTGCATTAAAGATAATTATCTGGTCTTATTGAAGCTAACACAACCCCATTGCTTAATTTTTCCTTCAGCTATAAATAAAATACTTGGGGAACTGTGGATGGGATGTGTGAAGAGATAATATATTTCGATTAAGCGTCTGGTGAATGCAATCTGACCAAAGATGAGATATGTGATTAGCCTTCTTTTTAATTTTTTTACTTGCTTCTTTTTTAAAAGTATAGATTTTATTGACGGCTTTTATATCTTTTATAACATTCAATACATCATTTGTATTAATATGTTGCCACATTCATTTCCAAATATTTTCTATGTGAGCCCTCAGTATAAGCTCCTCTTACCCCCTTTCCTCTAGTTCTTTTTTTAATTTCTAGTTCCCCATATTTCCCCTCCCCAACCCTCCTCCCCCATGACCTCCTAATAATTTATAAATTGTTATTACCTTTTCATATTGTACACTGTCCAATGTTTCCCTCTTGGGCACAGACAACAGGGGGTTGGGTGAAGGTACACATTGGGCAGTGATTAGCTTTCTTACGATGCAGAAATTATTAAAAATTAATTATTGCAGATGCAGAATTAAAATGAGACAAAAATTCTACATCTTTCCTTATAACCTTAACTTTCTTTTGGCTCATGTTAGATTTGTTCTAGTGGTACCTAGTCTCTGCTTTCTTTTTGTTAGTTTTTGATATTTATGAAATGTTATTATGTATATGAAGTTCAGGGGAGGTAAATCTACAGAGACAGTGATTTGGACTAATGCTTATTGGAGGTATGGCAATGGAGTTTGGGGGAAATGGGGAGCTAATAACAATGAGTATAGCACAAAGAAAATGTTCTGAAATTGATTTTATCGTTCTTCTTCTATACTGAACTCCTGAGTAGTTTGACTTATAAATTATATGCAAATAAAACTTTAAAGGTAATTTTAAAGTTGTATGTCTTCTTTTGTATTTATGAAATATAGATTATTGTGAAGTAGATTATTCAAGAAAAATTAAGTTATTTGCAAAATTCACACCAAATTTCTAATAAAAAACTCTAATAAAACCAGTAATTTTCATAATAGATGTTTAGTGTTTTCCAGAAGGAGATGTGGGCAATGAAGAAAGTGAGTGCTATTTGGAAGCTGGCAAAGCACTTCAATCATTTAAATTAGGAGCATGAAGAGAATGTGAAATGCATAGCAAACCATCATTTTAGACTCATTCCAACAGATTTTAGGGTATTATCAAAACATGGTTTACATATTTAATGAAATATATTATGATACTAATAATTATTGTAATTGGTATAAGAAAGACATACAAATCTAAAAAATTAATAAGACTTCAATTTGTTTAGGACTTGAAGTTCTGTGATAGGAGCACAGAGTTTAAGACCTTTGAGCCCCCATATTTTCCATTTGTTTAAGGAAAAGTTTCTTTCATTAATGATACTGTGATTCTATGGAGTCAACAGGAAATGACATGTCAATTTTTATAAAAGTGTGTGTCAGATTTTTTTGGTATGTTTTTGCTTTCATCGCTTACTATTGTTTTTGCATGTTTTTCTGTATGCAAAATCTAATATAGTACATTGTTAGAGACAGTAACTGACCTCATAGTTTCTTGTGGTATGGCAGAGGAAGTTGGGGGGAATAGGGAACTAATAACCACAAGAACAAGAAAGAAGAAAAATGTTCCAAAATTGTCTGTAGTAATGATCTTAACATTCACAACTGTTGAATTGCATGCTCTATGGATTATGTGCCAATAAAATCTTTGTTTAAAAAAATGTATGTCTTTCAAGTATTTAAACCTATGACCATGGTAATAGAAATAAATCTGGAGATTGATCACATGGTAGAATTTTGCAAGGCCATTAGCTTTGTCTTTGAAAATATCTTTTTCTTAACAATACAAAAGGTGACTATGTATGTGGACTTATGTAGATCAAACACAGGGAAATAAAATTGATTACAACTGTGTGAACAGCCAATGGAGAAGCTCAGTAACAGGAGTTACAATGAGTCCAGGGACCATCAATAGAGCAGACCATCATTTATGTATATGTATGTTCATGTTGAAAGAAAGTTTGAAAAAGTCTGCGAAAGTCAAACTATTACCTTGAGTCTATCCCATCTGAATTTCAAGGACCTCTCAAGAACAGTTCTGACACACTGAACACTAATGAAAGAAGTGGTCAGAGTGGATGTCAGAAGAGACCCTAAAACTTGCTCTTAATTGCATTAGCTGAGGTAAATGGAAGAAATGAGGACAAAAAAGCGTTCAACTTAACATTTTCCTGGGAAGCTCTAGAAGACAAAGCCAAACATTATAATGAAATGTGAAAATACCAAGAGTTAGAAAAGCAAAAAGGAGAAACACACTCAGTATATCTAAAACTGAAATAACTAAAGAAAAATTCAAAACTCAAGTTGCAGCACTGAAATAGTCCATTGGCAAAATGAGGCAGAAAGTATCCAGATTAGACAGAAAAAATGCAGAGTACGTGTACCAAAAGTAACTAATCTACATCCAATGATTTCAAGCATATGATCAAAAACAAGAGGTACTAGAGAAAGAGGTTCAAACTCTACTGAAAGCAATAGCTAAAAACCAGTCCTTAGAAATTGATGCTTTAAATACTTCAACAAGCTGACAATTAAGGACTAGAAGCAAGCAATTGTCCATGCCAGGATGTGGCTTGAAGAGAACCATATTTATGCCCATTCCAAAGAAAAGTGACCCAACAAAATGCTCAAATTATAGAACAATATCATTGATCTCATACGAAAGTAAAATTTTGCTGAAGATCACCCAACAATGGTTAGCAAAAATTGCCAGGGAGTTGCCAAAAATTCAGGTCAGAATCAGAAGAGGACATGGAACAAGGATCATCATTGTTGATGCCAGAGGAATCTTGGCTGAAAGCAATGAATACCAGAAAGATACTTATGTTTTATTGACTTTTCTAGAGCATTCAACTGTGTAGGCGACACCAAACAATGGGCAACCTTGAGAAGAATCAGAGTTCCTGAACACTATTTTGTGTTCTTGTGGAAAGTGTACATGGATTAAGAGCCAGTTGTGCAAACAAAGAAGTAGAGCATATTAAAAAATAAAATAAAGAAATAAAGAAATGTGTATGTGTCAGGCAGGGTTCTCTTAGAGAAATAAAAATCAGGACACTAGCAATTCTTTTTATATATTTATATATAAAGAAAGGTATATAAGATAAGAAAGAAACAGTTAACTATATATAAAGCAGTACAGATTACTTGGTGAAACTCACTTCTGTGAGACAGCTGGAAGACTGGTAGTCCTTCAAGTCTTGAGGGCCGCTGAGTAGTCCTCTGTAGAGCAATCCAGGCTATCTGGTCATAAGCAGCAAACAGCTGAGCAGGTCACCAGCAGTCAGCCAGATGACAGAATTCAACAGTCCCCAGCTCAAGAGATGTATATCCCAGGAGTGTGGCGAAGTAGGGCTTGAAGGAACCTCAACTCACAGCTCCACAGTCCACGATTAGGTGTCCCATGGGCAGTGTTGCTTGGAGGTCGAGGCACAGGACGAACAAAGCAGCTCTCTGGTCCAAATATCCGGAAGCAAGAGAGAGGGTGGGGCTCACCGAGCCTTTCCTATCTCTGCCCTTCAATTCATCCCGTGTGTTCATTGGCCGTGACATAACAACAGACCCACCAATCTTCTGTGGTCATGTTGGCATAACAAACCTACCATCACAGTGTACATCCAAGTTGTACCATATTTTTTTAATCTGTATGCTGAGGAGATAATCAGAAAAGCTAGACTTAGGAAAATAATATGATATCAGCATTGGAGAAAGGCTTATTAGCAACCTGACATATTCAGATGAAGTTATGTCCTTAAAATGAGGAGAGCATTTGGTCACACATGCTGGTGTGCTTCTTCCATATGGACTTTGTTGCTTCTGATCAATATGGCCACTTTTTAAATTTTCAAGTCTTTAAGACCAGATATCAGGCATCAAGAACAAAAATCATATCATTGCATGCCCACCCACCTACCTGATATGATGGCTGAAGACAAAGATAAGCATGAGCAAATGTGATGAAGAAAGCTTATGGTGCCAGGCTATCAAAATATATAACATCTGGGGTATTAAATACTTTAAGGTAAACAAGTGCCCATCTAGCTTAGAAGCAACAAAGCCTACATAGAAGAAGCACACCACCCTGTAGGGCTCTTAGGTATCAAAGGGATCAGGTATCAGGCATCAAAGAACTAAAAATTGAATCATTATAAATGAAGGGGGTGGTGCAGATTGGGGTCCCAAGATCCATCTGCAGGGGAAGCGACATCCCCTTACAGAAGAGTAGTGGGGAGGAGAGGAGCCAGTTAGAGCACAGTGTAGAGATGGTGAAATATGCATCTTTCCTCTAGCTCTAAAATGTTCCTTTCTCCCACTATCATTATCTGAATGTTGCCTTATAAATCTGGTTGGACCAGAGAATGTATACTGATACAGATATGAACTGAAAACATGGGGTACCCAGAACAGATGACCCGTTTAGGACCAGTGGGGAGAGAGACAACACTGGGAGGATAGAATGGGGGTAGAGTAGAAAGGGGAGACCTATTATAAGAATCTACATATAACTTCGTCCCTGGGGTGTATACAATGGGGAAGCGGATTAAGGGAGACCATCAGATAGTGTTCAACACGACAATTATAATAGTTATAAACTATGAAGGACCTATGAGGGAGTAGGGATCGGGAAGAGGGTGGAAAAAGGAGGAGCCAATACCAGGGACTTAAGTGGAAAGAAAATGTTTTGAGAATGATTAGGGCATCTAAAGTATAAATTCGCTTTGCATACAATGGATGGATTGTGCTAAGAGTTGTATGAGTCCCCAATAAAATGATTTTTAAAAAGTGAGGAGGACTTGAAGCACTTGCTGATGAAAATCAAGGTTTACAACCTTCAATATGGATTACAACACAATATAAAGACAAGAAAAATTTTCACAATTGGACCAGTAGGTAACCCTGTAATAAACACAGAAAAAGGATAGAAGTTGTCTAGGGTTTTGTCGATCCACATTCAATGCTCAACGGACACCAGTCAAGAGATCACAAGGTGTGTGCATTAGGTAAATCTGTTTCACAAACCTCTTTACAGTGTTCAAAAACAAGGAGGCTACTTTGAGAACTAAGGTGCTTCTAAACCAAGTGATAGTATTTTCAGTTACATAATATACATGCAGATGTTTGACTTTTAATAAAGAAGACCAAAGGAGAATTATGGTCCCAATGAAGAATCTTGAATGGACTGCGATAGCAATAAGAACAGCTAATCAGTCTTGGAATATCTACAGCCAAAATTCTCAGGAGACACAAGAATGGCCACACCGGTGTCTTACATATTTGAAAAATATTATCGAACAGCCTGGCCCCTAGATTAACACAGTGTCTTCAACAACAGATGCCGACCTAAGAACAATTGTGAGGATGTTGCAGGCCCAGGTGGTATTTCCTTTGGTTATACATAGGACTGGTATGGGTCAGAAATTTATGCAGCACCAAAGAGCAGTCTTGGTCAAATCACAAAGCTTATCAAAGACTAAGTTTCTTCACTGCTATTTTAATTTTGAAAATAGTTCATGCTTTTGACTGTCAATTGGACCATCCGGGTTTGAGTCCATTCAGAAAACATCACCAAAGAACATTCTGGCAAACGAGTTTCACTTCACAACCCAGAGAACGATTATACTCTGACAAACGTGGATGAGCCATTAGTTAGAATTGACTTCGTGGTGATGACATGGCTTTTCGTAGTCTTATTACAACAATTACAGAAGAGAAACTGGAACCTATAATGAAAAATAAAGTATGCATATTATTATGATTACCCATACAACTTTTTTCCTGTTATAAGTTATATGGCCCCCACACATTTTCCTCCAAATACAAGATTAATAAATTTAGATGATTCAACTAGTGAGCTATTATTTTATCTATGAGTTTTTGAGCATTCTTAATAAATGTTTCTATTTATTCAAAGGGTTCTGAATATTTCTTAATCAAATCTGAACAAATTATATTTCCCATTAGCTTATATTGGTTATTTCCAAAGCCTGTGAAATTCTAAGCTGTGTTATTTTAAATTGATCGACCAAACTATTGTTTACTATTTCTTTCTAGGATTAGAAGTTTTGCTCTTTTGTGGTCATTATTACCAGATGCCCTTGAGATGGCTCTGAGAGAGACCCTATGTCCACCAGTCTCTAATTCTAATTCAAAATCTTGAAAGCAAAATCCACTGCTATGGAGTAGACTCAGACGCATATTGAACCTATGGGGAAGAGCAGGACTGCTCCATAGTGTATTTGAGGCTACAAATTTGTAAGGTAGCACGTTATTCTGAGGAGAAGCTGATAGGTTTCAAAGGCTGACTTTTTGGATTGGGGCCTAATACTTTACCAGGGCTCTTTTTCTGCACAGTAATACCTTAAGAGACAAATACATAGAGGAACAACCTACAGATTTTAGAACTGGAACTATTTGAGTACCATCAGTGAGACTAATCTGTTACTGTCTCTAAGCCTCAATTTTGTTAAATTTAAAATGAAGATAATATTTAAAAATTTTCAAAGTCGTTTTGGTCATTGAGAGGTGACATTTATATAAAACACTTGGCATATTATTATGAATGAATAGCTCAACATAGTGATATTAGTGATGAGTATTTTTAAAATATTTCTATTTATGATAATATTTAGACCCTAGTGTCCAGAAAGCAGGAGATACATTTACACAAAGAACTGTGGTCTGTTCCTAGATTAATGTTATAGCAATGCCACTCAATCAAGATTTTTTTTCTGTTGGTTTCTTGGTCTCCTTCCTCCAGATGAGAGCTGACAGTCCTACTTTGTAAATTCTTACAGCAATGGAGCCACATCTATTTTTCTTGCTCAAATAATCCATATCACGTTAACAAATATTTCTTGGTTGTGCTGCTGATTCGACTGTCTTGTTTCCTCTAATTCAGTTGAGAATATTCCATCATGTCTCTCTTTTTGAATGTACTTTAATTCAAAATGAAAGAAAGACCATTGCTGGTTCAATTAGCTTGGCCTAACACTACCCCTGAGCTTAATTTCTGGATTAGCACTGGCACTTTTACCATTTCATTCTTTCCTTGGCTCCTTCTGTTATGTATGATTTCAAGATGACAATTCCCTTTGGACTTTTGGCTGAAGGCACTTGTCACTTTCAATTCATTATTTCCTTGATATTTGCTCACTGCAGAGCATCTGTCCCTGAGCAAACAGCCCTGGTAGGGATGTAGTTCTCTGCAAAAGCAAGACAAACGGTATGACTGATTGTTAGCTTAGGAAAAATAAAAATAAAATGAGTGTTATTTTAGGATTTTCACTGTCTTCCATGCATACATCTTATTTATGCCTCGATTTGCATATTCAGTAGGTATCTTGCCTAGAACCTATCTCTGGAACAACATCAGGCAGTCAAAGCTCATCAGAATTTTTACCCAGCATTACCTATTTGAATCATGTGGTTTGGCTAAAAATATATATATTTGTGATTTCCATTCTCTTAAACAAGCAAAGGCACAGATGTCTTGCAGAGGAAATAATGAAACTTTTATACATTGTCATGTTTTAATAGCACTATTCATTAACATAATTGGTTTGCACTGTTACGGACCCCCATAGTCACAAAGTAGGAAGTAGTCAGTTAGTTCTCTCCATCTCTGTCAGGGTGCAGTCTGATTTTCTCACTATGGTCTTATGTCTCCCGTCAATAACTAATAGGGCGTCTGCAAATCAGGAGCTTGTAGCTCACCAAAGGGATTGTCAAGCTTATCAGCTATGCAAATTATATGCATCGCGTGCTTATGGAGGTGGGTCATTGCAAACAAGGTATATGGATCCATACATTACTAAACATGAAATGATTCCTTTGGCACTGTTTCCTGGCCCTGAGAATCCCCTACACTCAGAAAAGAGAGGAAGATGACTGGAGAGAGTAAGAAGGGCTGAGAAATATAGGAGAGAATCATAGCAGCAGACCCCGGAGACCAAGCCAAGAGAGTGTATAAGCTTTCTAGACAATGCGCAGAGCCAGCCAGTTCTGTGTTTCGGTGGGAGGTTTCTTGGTGGAGTGGAGTGCCTCTGGACACGTAATAGCTATGCAACACGTGCCAAAGCACAGCAGAGGTCGGCCGCAAGGGCTTAAGAAAAGAGATAGAAGCTTGCCCTGGGCATGGCCCAGGAACTGTCTTTACCAAAGAAACCACATCTTGAGTTGCTCTTGGCCTGGAATTGTAATGTACTGCTTCCCTGATACATCTCATAAATGTAACTTTTGTCTTCCAGTTCTGTGTGGCCAGTACCATGAACTGCAAAATGTTGCAGAAAAGTTAAGAGCGCTGTGGGGAAGGATGGCTTCTGTCAGAATTGGTAAAAATAAAAAATAAAAAGTTAGAGAAAACAGATATGTCTGACCCAAGTGAACTAATAACAATGAGTATGAGCATAAAAAGTTCTGAAGCTGATTTTGGTGTAGATCGCACAGCTTTTCTTTATTAAATAGTGGGATACGTAAAATATGTGCTAATAAAATATTTAGAAAATAATTCGCTCAGGGCTATTGATATTGATTCTCCTTCCAATTTGAGATTGAAGGATTTCAAATGCCCTGACATGTTGTTGTTGTTGTTTTTTCAATAATTTTATTGGGGACTCTTAAAGCTCTTATGACATTCAATACATCATCTATATAAAATATATTTGCCATCTTCATTTCTAAATATTTTCTACTTGAGCCCTTGATATAAGTTCCTCTTTCTCTCTCCTTTTTTTAATAAATCATTTTATTGGGGGCTCATACAACTCCCATCATGATCCATACATACATCAATTGTTGGCAGACCACATTTGCACACTTGTCATCACCACTCTCAAAGCATCCTCCTTTCAATTAGGACCCCAGTACCAGCTCCCCATATTTCCCTCTCCCCCATGAACCCTTAATAATTTACACATTGTTATTACTTTTTCATACTGTACACTGTCCAATGTGTCCTTTCACTCACTTCCCTATTGTCTGTACCCCAGAGAGGAGGTTATATGTAGATCCGTGAAATTAGTTCCCTCTTTCTATTCCACCATCCCTCCACCCACCCAGTATCACAACTCCCACCATTGATCCTGAAGGGATCATCTATCCCAAATTTCCCATGTTTCTGACTCCAGTGTACTTCTCTTGGTCTAGCTGGATTTGTCTTGTAGAATTGGGATCATGATAGTGGGTGGGAGGAAACATTGGAAAACTAGAGGAAAGTTGCATATTTCATTGTTACTACACTATACCTTGACTGTTTCATCTCCTTACTGCAACCCCTCCATAAGGGGATGTCGCTTCACCTATTGTTGAGCTTTGGGTCCCCAATCTGTACTCCTCCTCATTTATAATGATATAATTTTAGTTCTTTGATGCCTGACACCAGATCCCTTCAACACCTAGTGGTCACACAGTCTGGTGTGCTTCTTCCATGTGAGCTTTGTTGCTTATTAAATAGATAGCCACTTGTTTACCTTCAAGCCTTTAAGACCCCAGACATTATATCTCTTGATAGTCAGGCACCATCAGCTTTCTTCACCACCTTTGCTTATGCACACATTTGTCTTTAGTGACCTAAGGCCCTTCAGGGTCAACAGTGGAGAAGCAGGGTCAGGATTATACCCTGTCTGACCCAACCACACCATGGCAAATCACTAAAGGTATGCAACAGAGCATGGAGTTCCCACTGGAGTGCTAAGGATACACTTCAGGGCCCGGGTGTAGTCCCCAATCTGACTCAACCAGGGGAAACTCCTGGAGGCCAACAAACAGACCTTGAACTATTTTCAGGGTTTTATATTGTTATTGTTTTTATTTTTTTACATATATATGACATTGGCATTTTTTGTTGTTATCTTTGTTTTAGTCTCTTTAGTTGCTTCATTTTAGGGTGCCTTTTTTGTACATATGGTTATCTGTGCATGTCTATCTCGATAAGATAGGCTAGACAAACAGTCTGGAGGCAAAAATGATGGACTGGTGGTTGGGGTGGGGGGCATATGGGAGAAGGAGAGGAGGGGGAAAGGAGGCAGTATTGACAGGCCCAGGGGTAAGGGAACAACAAGTGATTCAAAATCAGTGACAAGGTGGGTGTGAGAGGTCCGATAGGGATTGATCACGAGTAATATAGCAAAGAGAAAATACTGAAACCCAAAAGGAGGCTGAGCTTGATGGTGGGACAAGAGGAAAGTCAAAGGAAATAGGGGAAAGGAGCAGGAGGTAAAGGGCATTTCTAGAGTTCTAAACACAGACATGTGCATAGGTGAATTTATTTATTTATGATGATGGGGAAATAGAGCAATGTGCATATGCTTATAGAATTAGTATTAGGACAGAAGATGGGCATTGGCCCTGATATTTTTATGCTCAAACATGCAGCTGTGTAGCTCATGCTTATTATCCACAGAGGGTCACCACGAGGCAGAGACGACTCTATTGTTCTCATTATTTAACTGGAGAATTTACCAATATTGTTTGGATCACAAAAGAATTTCTTGTTTTACTCTGAGTCTTTCAAGATTCCAAAAGCTAGTGCCCAGAATTTCCTATGACTCTTTCCTCAGGTGGGTCATCACGCCATGCTCATCATCCAAAAGCTCCTTGCTCTCCTATCTCCAGATTCTGGGAAGGAGCACATCCTCACCTACTGAGGAGATTATGTCAGTGATGCCAAAATCGATTCAAGAAGGTAGCATGGTCAAGTGAGATGACTACTGCACCTAGAATAGGCAATCCGAACTCTTCCACTTAGTAATGATGTGACTTTGGGAAAGTTAATAAACCTCTTTGGGTCTCAAAAATATCACAGATGACAAGATTCTTGGAAAGTATGTATGAAAATTTAGATATGTAAGCACTTAATTTATGCATAGTCATATGGTCTAGCTAATGAAAGAGTTCATTGTTTTTGTTATTTTACTGACTGCTGCTGTCCTCTGCCAAAAATTTCTTGTGCTTTGCCTTTTTATTCCCTGAAAGAGGATATTGCTCAATAATTTATTTAAAAATAATTTGTGTTCTTATAGTCATTGTGGAATACATCAGAATCAAAACCAAACCCAGAACAAAGATTTCAGAAACTGTCCTCAAAAGGTTGCTTTACTTTTAGCATGAAAGATTTCTTAGACTCAGTAGAGATGCCAGCCAGCAATAGGGCAAGCCACAAGAAGCAATCAGAATGAAATATTGACAAAGATTAACTTAAAGGAGTTACTAATTTAAAATAAAACTAACAGCATGATATTTTTCTTTGAGAAAAAAATACCTATTTTCTACATTATGAAAACGGAATGGCTCTAAAATGGGACATTGATTTCATTAGCTTGATATTTGCAGTACATATGCCAAGGGATCTGGAAACCATTGACTTTGTCACATTCTGTTATGTTTGGAAACTGCTAGATGTCTGTAAAGATATGGAACAGCTAGGTAATAGTAGTAGGGAATTTTCCACTTTGCATTATTATACTTGGATTTCCTTGAGATGAACTATAAATATAGGTTAACAAGGATTGGCCCCTCTTCTCTTAACTCTTCTAGATATAAACAACCTGGACTGAAGGGCAGAAACTTGTCATGTACTTCAAGACATGTCTGACCCTGTCATCCCAGTGTTTGCTATACGTTAGCTGGCCTGAAGTATTTTACCCATTTTCTCCTAGTGGGTGGGGTGGAGTAAAAACCTTGAACCTGCAATCTTACAGATTGTCAGTTCATGTGTACTTTGTCTGAAGTGGAAGAATAAATCAGAGTTAACTGTTCTAATTTTCAGAGGTTCACTTCATTTTGAAGAAAAGCAACTCAAGATATTAAAATTTTTAACTTGTTTTTTGTTTTCAACAGAAGCTTCGCAATAAGCATCAATTGAATTTTCATGAATAGAATTACAAAGATGATTCCACTTATTAAGTTCACTCCTTGGGTATTGTCAAAAGGGCACTGGAACGAGAGCTGGAACAAGAATGTGGGTGAGGTCATACACTTCATTAACTGTGGAATCTCATACAAAATACTCTGTAACTTATCTAGACATTAGCTTTCTTTGTAACCTAAGTAGTTGGACAAATTTACCTCCCAGATTAATTCAGCAGATATTTATTGTTTTAGTGCTAAAGTTAAAAGCACATTGATAATTTTCCATTCTTTCTTAACATAGGCTCCTAATTCAGGTGGGTCCTTTCATTCTTTTCATATATCCCTTGTTTACCCTTTTCCGATTTTTGCTTTAGATTCTTCTTCAATGGGTGTGCTTACTTTAACATCTTTCTTATTCACTGGAGAAAAATGGTTGTCTCATATACTTTATAAAGTTATCACATTTTCAGGTATTCCAGTTTATGAATGGGGTAGAGGTTATGCCTTGTGTTTGGCTGGCAGTTCAAAACCATCAGTAGCTCTGTGAGAGAAAGATTGGGCTTTCCATTCCTTGAAACTCAGCATCTAAAACCTGAAATAATTTGACTTAGCAAAGGCAGGAAAATTTTCCTGTATTTTTTTAGTTCTATTACAAGGAAGTACTTTTGGGTAATGCAGCCAATCTGTTAGGGACTCGGTTTTCCACATCTGAGAATAAAAGAATGTAGATGCCTGATACATGAAATCCTTCCTGTCTTTCTCTAAGTAAGGCTCTTATTTCTTTAAAATGCCTAGTAAAATCCCCAGAAAAGGCACATGAATAAAACATCTGATGAAAAAGGAGACTATATAAATGCAAAGTAATAATAATAGAAATATAAAATAATAACAACCCCCAAGATTCCTTACTTTACAACCAATGGTGCCATGGTTAAAAAGTTGATGCTTGGAGGCACTAACCACATTAATGTAAGTGACTTAGGAGAAGCAGAGCCAAGTCAATGTAGAACGAGAAAGCAATAAGCAAATGGTATTGAGATCATTAAAAATAAAATCCAGATGGAAATCATTAATTTACTGTATCCAAGACCACAGTAAATATAGGCGGCCATAGCAGTCTATATCCTCAATAGAAATTTGCAAGAAAATTGTAGACCCACTGTGCCCAAATGTCTACAATAAAATAAAGACCCAAATTCTGTCAGGCTCAGAATGATTAAATTGTTTCACAGAGTTTTGGTTGGAATAAACATTGACACTGAGTCAATTAAGACTCACAGTGACCATATAGGAGAGGGTAGACCTGCCCTAAGAGACGTCCCAGAACTGGGAAGAGGAAACCTTGTCTTGCTCCCACTGAACAGCTGATGGTTTTGGAACTGCTGACTTTGTGGTTGATAGTGTTTGGAGTAACAATTCACCACCAAGAGAGACAAGGAGAAATTTCCCCAAATTCACAAGTTAGTTTGCCCTCAAGTAGGAAACCCCCCCCACTCCATTTTGTTACTCTACTTTATAATCAGGACTCAAATATGTCCTCCTCAGAGGCCCCAATGAAGGGGCCATTCAGATGGCAAGAGAGGTGGAAAGGCGTGGAGAAATGAAAAGGAAGCAAACATATGGATCTGTTTTTGCCTTGACACATGAATACTAGAGGCATTATAAAGGTTGATTGAAAAAAATCATTGCAAAGGTAGTGGAAGCCCTCCTCATCTAGTTTCAGTTACTGGATTACCATATAGGTAGAAACACTCTTCTCCGTTGTCAGGGATGGCTGTCATCTCAGCGTGGTCTATTTTCACTGCTTGGTTAAGCCTGTGAAGGGCCTTAGAATAAAGTACTTACTAAAAAATGGTTTTAAAAAGAATTCTTCTTATAGTAGGGTTTTTTTTTGTATAGTGTCATTTTTTTCATATGCAATGCTACTTAATGTCATAGCTGTGTTTTATTCATTCTAAAAGATCAGAGGAAATAAAGTATCAAAGACAATTCAGTCAAACCCTCTAATGTTTGTCTCAAATATGCTAAAAATAGTTAATTCCATTAATTTATCAAATCCACTTATTAGTTTAAAGAAATTTAATTGGATTATTGTTTGGCAAGATGTGGAACAAAAAATCTATTCTTTGGCAGAAATGTTTACATTTAAGCAAATTGTTGTGACACCTTGCAAGATTCACTTAAATCATTTCCTCAGTGCTGCACTGCAGTACTTAAGAGTGCCAATTTCATCAAATATTAGTTCATAGTCTATTCCCTTTCTTGTCCCGATATTTGAAAGAATATTCTTGAGGTTATATACTTTGCAGGGATTACTTCCTTTTCGAGACCCTATTAAAAGACTATAGACATCAAATATAAGGGATAGTCAACAGATTAAGAAATAGATAACTCTGCAGATTCCACAGAAGCTCCTTTTTTACTCCAGGACAGTTACAGCATTACTTTTCCAAATATATAACCACTGCTCCGATTTTTACAGTCTGTACTTTCTTGTGCTTCCTTAAGCCAGGTGCCCAGGCAGATCTGTCTTGTTCTTTTAAAACTATATTTAATATATCTTTTAAGGTCTTCATCCTCTTTGTTATCTATGAGAAGTTTGATTTGTGACATTTTGCAGTCTGAATTTTGATGATTTCACATATGTGGTATTGTCAAACATGGTCTTCTGTAATCTGCATTACTTGCAAAACTGATAGTTGAATTGAGTCTTTTATTGATTCCAGCAATGCTATAGATTATATTATGTTCTTTGCAAATCAAACACATGGTGTCTCCTTTTCCCAGTTGTTTTGATATTTGAAACTATTCATATTCAATAAGTCAATCCACCAATGCATTCATGATAGCAAAAATGGTGCCCTTAACATTTTAAATGTTTTTACTTTGAAAAACTTTATGAAGAAATGTTGCATGCACCAATTGTGTTACCTTATGATCTAGTACCACCTGGTAACTAAGGAGTCCAGTTCACATAGAAAGGTAGGCAAATGTTTTTTCCTTCAATCTTGTCAATTTATAAGGTGAGAATTGAATTTCTTAATAGCCCCTAAAAATAGCCAACTTGGAACATCATTCATTATGAATTGATGATTACAAACATGGAATGTTTTTCAATGCCATGCAATTATTATCCTTTCTGAAATTAAATAATCTGATTGCTGATCAGCTGACTCCTTCTTGTTCACTCCTGATTGTTTTTTGACTTTACCCAACCTGGTAACAGTCACTTCTTCACAAAGGCCCGGTTTATTCAGGCAGAGACAATCCTTCAAGAACACAGCACGAGTCATTTCTGCGCAGTTAGCTGTGGTGTTGGCAATGGTGTGCTATGCTACTGAGCAGCCAGCCTTGCCCCACCAAACAACAGCAACCAAAAAAGTTCTAAGTTATAGCATTTGCCACATTTTCCAAGTTCTGTGGGATAAGTCCTCTCTGTAAACAACATCATGCTGATCTGGAGAAAGCACATACAGATGAATATAGAATTGCAATTCTGTTAGATGAATTTCTGATTTGTCATATTTATATACTTATGGTACACTCTTTTCAAGGGAAGCCCCAATTAGCCCTAATCTTCAAAGAGGTATATGTTTAGAATTTGCCTTCAGTGGTACTTGAGGTTAACTGAGCCCACAATAGTTTGGTTGCCAAGTGTTCATTTATTCATAGATTTCTCAGGACTCACTATTATCAGAAATGCTTCCTCTTTCATAGCTGACAATAATTTTTTGGATTGGAAATTTTTGTAGATGACTAGAACTTTATTGGCTGTATTTTCATGGGTTCACATCCTCCTCATCACCTAGAAATTCTAACAAATGGTATTAATTTTCTGCCATAAATGATGCTAGTATAGGCTCAATATTAACTAATTCTATTCTTTAGAAATCATATGCCATTTTAATTTTCTCCAGGACTTTTAAAACTATATAAATACATACTAGCCATATAAAGTTATTATTATAAAATCATAGCTCTATCAATCAAAAATATCAAAATGTGAACCTATTGTTTCTTGACATATTATCAATTTAAGTCTTCCACACATTTGAGAAAGTGGTGTTTCTGTCTCTACTTTTCCATAAAGAAGTTTGTATTCTTCAATTCATACCACATTAGTTCATCATTTTTGTTGTCCTCCAGGAACTCAAATACTCAAATGGAAAGTTCCACAATAATTCCATTCCATAATTCAACCACATGAAGAAGATTTGTACAATTCTTTGACATATGTGTTAAAGTCCAAGTAATTAGGAGAATTGAATAAATACATAACCATTCTTTCAATCAACCATCAAATATAATGTATATTTAACATAAAATATTGATATAAAGACACATGCGCCTATAAAAGATGCTATCATTGTGTTCTGGTAGCATAATTTTTATTAATTGTATAACAAATAAAATTATTGTTTGGAAATCAAGAGAAAATAAAGCACTTGAGGGGAAATGATTAAAAATGGGACATGTATTGGATTCAATAGACATAGCAAATATTAATTTAGCAATAGCTAGTTATTTAACTTCTCTGAAACTGCTTCTTCCTCTTCAAAAGGATCATGGTGGCACTTATGATTTTGCTCTGAGGACTAAAAACAACTGCAGAAGTTGAACTCATGCCATTTGCTGCCATGAAGCCCTCCCCCAACCTTCTTCCTATCCTCCCAACAACGTCTCTTTATCTGTACCAGTGGTTTTTAACCCTATGGACCCCTACTCTAAATAATTGCCAAGTGCAACAAATTTTGTATTTCCCAGACATAAATGTTTATAAAACTTCCTGCCGCTCTTTATGTCAGATGCTATTAAAGTTATGCAATTGATTTATTTTAATTTAATAAAGAGTGTAAATTCAAATTTTAGATTTAGAAAAAATATTCCTGGGGTTGTTTTGTAATGATCAATTGGTCAATAATTTTTTGCTGTTGTTGCTGAAACTTTGCTAAATGTTCAGTCTTGGCATTTGCCTAGAATACTTGTTTCTTTTTGTGGCCTCTACTGAGCTATGCATTTCAGAGGGAACAATTCTGGCTGATGAGGAGCAGATGTGTGGCTGAGAGCAGATAAGGGGAAAATAATGACCCAACTTCTTAAATCTCTGATGATCAAACCAGAACTAGAGCTAAAATAATGTAGAATTTTCTACCTTCTATTCCTCAGATAACTGATTTGTTAGACACTAGCATCTGACTTAGCTCTAAGTAGCAGTTGATTTCTAAAATCTAAAACCAGTAAGATTCAGGATAAAGAGCTTGGAGAATATTTGAATATGTGACACAGCAAAACCACGAATGAACAGATAGAATTCCATCTCATTAATAATATTTTTGTGACTTAAAATATTCAACTTTACTGAAATGATCTTTGACAGTGGGTTAAGTGACCATGACAATATGATAATAGTTTTCTTCTGACCTTGTAACTTTTGAAATATTACATATTGATACACATCTTGCCTCCATTAGGGGAGCCAAAATAGGACTTGGAGAACCTTACACCTAATTTTACAGAGTATCTCAAGGACATATTTGACATATTGAAGACTAATAACCAAAGACCAGACAAATTTTGAGATGACACCAAGAATATCGTATAAGAAGAAATGGCAAGATATTTAAAAAGACAGACAAGAAATCAGAGTCCAGGGCTGAACCCCGGTGGTGTAGTGGTTGTGCGCGGGACTGCGGCCCACTGGGATGGAGGTTCAATTCCAGCAGTGGGGCTGGGCCTCCTACTCCCATCACTGGAGAGTAGTGATGCCCCCCCCAAAACAAACAAACAAACAAGCAAACAAAAAAGAAAGCAGAGTCCAAATTAATGCCTGAAAAGACTTTAGAGAATTGAAGAAAAGATCAAGTAAATTAACTGACCGTAAGATTTTAAAAGGTACAGGCAGAATGTTCTTTAAAAACAAATATGACAAAACTTTGTCGCATGTACTGTGGGTATGCTTTTAGAAAAGACTAGCTTCTAGGGAAGGACATTATGCTTGGCAAAATAGAGGAGAAGAATAAAAGAAGATACCCGTATACCCAAAAAAGCCCCTGTCTACATGGAATAATGCCATTTCTGGGAAATATCCTCAAATATATGGCAAATTATGAGAATGGGACTAGACTGGGCAGTATTTTCTGTTGCACACTGTATCATTTTATGTTAGAATTCATCAATGTCACAAAGCATACTCATCAAATTCCTAACTTTAGTATCATTCTTCATTATTTAGATTATCAGGAAGATTTTATGTACCCAGTTAGTTGTAAACTCAACAGTTAGCATGACAAATATACTTAAAAAAAAAGAAGATAAAGCCCTTACCCACAAAAAGCTTATTATGAAAATTGGTTGCTAAAGCAGTTAAAGATGAAAGACTTCTGCAAACAAATTAAAGCAAAATAATGATATTCCAGCTTAGGGCACACTGACCTTGAAATGCTAATGAAATTATCTTAAATGTCCATTCCATGTTTTGTAACCACTGTGTAGTGATTTACTTGGTATGGCTCTTCTAGCTAGTGTCTTTGTAATTCCCACAAAGCACTTGTTAGCTGTGTATTTCCTGTTTGAGGATTAGTCTGAATAAGAGAAAAGGGAGAAAACGCTGAGATAGTAATGTGAAGTCATTGTGACTATTACCAGTGTTCATTGTAATTGTGAAAGAACCCTTGGAACTCTAGCATGGGAACTAGACAATGTTGCTCTGGATATATAAAAAATGAAAACTGCTTGAAGAACAAACAAATCTGTTTTGAAGAATGCTCAGCCAGAAAGATCATTAGCAGAGAAGATTTCTCCTCATGTACTTTGGGGAGGTTATCAGAAAAGACCAGTCCATGGAAAAGGGCATCATACTTGGTGGAGTAGAGGGTAAATGTAAAAGAGGAAGATCCCTGAAGAGAAAGATTGAGACCCTGCATACTACAAAGGGCTGAATTATTAAAGCCATCATGAGGACTGCACCGAACCAGGTGGAGTTTTGTTTTCTTGTACAGAAGGTTGGTATGAATCAGAGTTGGCTTGTAAACAACAAACAGCTGGGTATAAAATAAACCACCCCAGAAATAGGAATATGGGATCACCATAAACAAGAGGTAGGAACATAATGCATTTTTTGAACTCCTGAGATCCCATAGGCTGAACCACCTCAATCTAGGAGACAGTGCTCTGTGACTCTAAATGAGTGACAGAGGGGCAGCAGAGGCAGACTTATGACCCAGAGCAGGAGACAGAGTGGTGCGCTACCCACCACACAGGGAAAGTATAACAATGGGATCACTTCAGGAAGAAGACACAAATATAATTGGGGTATCTCCAGGCACATGATGTGGGGAGTTAGACTGGTTGACCCACAGATCCAGAACTGAATGCTAATGCTTTGTAATATTGTCCCAGCTGGTCAAAAGTTCAGGGACTAAGTACCTAATAGGCCAAGAACCAGAGAAACAACAGCTTCTTGGGTGCTTTGGAGGGAAAATCTGGTCCTGATCCAAGAACCAAATTCTGAGCATTTCTGAGCCTGACTTGTAAACCTAAAATAAATGTCATAATTGTGAGAATGGGCATGAATTCTGTGCATACATCACAATAAATTATTGAACTCATCAGAGAAGTAGAGAATAAGTAGCAGTTGGTGTCATCATTGGTGATGGCTGGAGTGTGGAGCCACATCTGACACACATCCCACCCCCACCCCCCCCAACCCCACATCAGAATTGACCTCGGGCTGGTGTAGTGTTTGATTATCCTTCCCTTTTTGAAATCAGAGGAGGCCAGAAGCTGCTGTCACACTATTTTTCACAATTCCATTCCCCACGATATTTGTTATTTGTTGAAATTTATGGATCTTTGGATTTACCACCTTTACATTTCTGATGCAGATTTGGTTTACCTGGTTTATATTTCTAACATCTTCAGAATACTTGCTATTTAATTTGCAGCACACTGCTGTAAGTTTTTCATGCTTTGGTTTGACCCATATATGGGACATAACGTTCCCTGTTATTCTTATCTGCACCCTTCTTTCGTGGTGTCTCCCTTAGAGAAATTGTGTTTGGTCTGTAGGGAAATTTGGCAATTATGCCAATGATAGCACGGCTACATAGAACAGATTGAAATCAAATATTAGAGACTTAATACTTACATTTGCCACATTGAAATTCACACTAAATGACAATAAGTAAGCTTCAAAAAATTAAAAAAATCATACACAATTTTTCATAGTTCTCATCATAATCCTTTCCATGTAACATCACTTTTCTATTTCTCTATAGTGCACGTTTCCATCCTTCCTTTTTTCCTTTTCCTTCTGCAAGTCGTCCTTGTATAAAAATACCCTTTTTGATCTTAAATTGCTGATTACTTAAAGATGTGTGCACCTTCTAAGTGTTACTGCTCACCTTGTTTAGCTGTTGGTTGATAGACTGGGGTGAGTTTAGTGCTTGATTTGAAAGGTAAGTAAGGGCAAGAGGTCTCATGGTTCCATCAATCTGTCCTCAATCAGCATGCCTTTTAAATGCATATATCCCAAAGAACAGAAAAGACAGAAAAGAGATGACAAAAATAATTTTAGTAATCAGCATGTTTTCAATTCACTTTGACACCCACCATATGCACTGAAGTTTGGGCTCCACTCTCCCATCAATCTGGTCTGTGTCTTCAGTGTTGTGCTTTTGAACTTGTGCTTTGTTTCTTCCTCTTTTAGACTCAAGGTTTTTGTTTGTTTGATGAAAATATTTGCTTTGGATATACCTTCTTGGATCTCACAGCATCAAGATATTTTCGTATCTCTATCAGTCATTTCATGCTTAGGCTAGATGACTCATCAAAATGTAGCTTTTACCTTTAATAGCATAAAACCCAGCAAGAGCTATCATCTTTGTAGGAGCCCTGCATGCATGTTTAAAATTTCTACTATGATTTCATCTCCTCGATATCATCTTAACTGAGTGTGAAATCGCATTTCCAATTTTACCTATAGGACAGGTGTTGGTTTGGATTGAGTGTTTTTATTTTTATTGTTGTTTTTAAATGTATTGCTGTTTTCGAATTTCAAAAGCACTTGGTGAATCACATGTGCGTTTTTCAAAATAAAAGGAGAACAGAATGCTGTTACAGTAGTTCCAGTGTCAAAGATGGCATCTAAAAATCTTCACTCAGTGCTATTATCATTGATATAATTAAACAGAGTAACTTTGCAGTATTTCTAGCATATGAAAGAAGGAAGTGTTCATGATCTGCCTATTTAAAATTAATAGTTTTACTAGCTAATTCAGAAACCCTAGATCAAGAACTACAAGTTTGGCATGTACTTTGGTTCTACACTTGATCTGAAAGGAATCTTGTAAACATATTAAAAAAATATCTCTATAAAAAAAGTTTTCCACCCTGCATATACCAATTCAAAATAATGCTATTATCTTCATTGCTATTCTGAGAAGCTCGTTTCTGTTTCAGGATCTGAAGTCATGGGTGAAATTAGTGCAGCTGAATCATCTACATATAGTGAAAAAACTTAATAAATAGTAATTGATTGATGAAGTGCCACAGTGCCTTTATCTCCCCAGTGTCAGTTGTATCTTTGCTAAAGCATACAGTGGAAAACATAGCACTATATCGTTAACAAAGTGAACTGATGTAAAATGACACATTCGAATGAATTTAAAAATATTAACCTATCAGAATCCATACAAATGGATTCATATGTGTACACAGCTCCAGAATATAGGAAGTGTTGACTTTTATAATGACACGTCTTATTTTTTCAATATTAGGTAACTTTATTAGCTCCCTAATTGTGGGTTAACTGTATAGCCTGAGCTTAATTCTACAGATCTCAAGAATTTACTAGTAACACATTTATCGGCAAAACTTAGGTAGAGGGGAATATTGAACAATTTCCATATGATGCTAAAGATTACTGCTTGGTGCTGCCTTACTTTCTATCCAAATTTTAATTGCTGATTTTCCTACTGAAATGTCTCATATGACTTTTTAAAACCAAGGACTTTGTAAAAATGGAATCATCAAAATATAATGAATACAAGCTCAGAATCTGGTACCAGTCTATCTGAACTTAAATCCTGCCTATGTCACCTTATCTGTGTAGCTTAAGAAGAAATTAACTTCTCTGTGCTTTAATTTCTCCATTTATTTTTTAAAGTATATCATAAGAATATAGTGGATATAAAGTCAGCAGCTCAAACATACCAGGTAATCCATGACAGAAAGAGAAAACTTCCTATGCCCTGGTATGAAGGGTTGCTGAGTCAGAATCAAGTCCAAGACAGTGGGTTTGGTTTGATTTGGGTATTTTATAGCTTTGGTAGAATATATATTTGTAAAGTCCTGGGTACACAGTAAAGTATTTTAATGTTTATAAGGAAAGTGTACTTACCACACAATATTAAAAATGACTGATTCATCTTTATGAATATTCTCAGTGGAAAGGGAAAATCTTACTGAAAAGTATAAACAATGAGTCAAAATATTACAAATAACAGAAATAGAAACTGGGTTTCAGATATAACTCATGCCAATATTTTTTGTGATTATTGTTGTATAATTCTATGAAAATGTGTTGGTAAAAGACGGAGAGAAAATAATTGCATGAAACTCTTATTTCACATGCTACTTAAAAGATTAAAAAAAGAATTTGATTTGTCTTTCTTTGGATTTTACAGATGAAAGGGAGGAAACTAAAGTGTACTTGAAGAAACTAAGACCAACTTCATATAAATGATTTTTTAACACAAGGGTTAACATTTTACAAAATGCCTCTTCACATTTAAGCAATGAGCTAATATAATTTTGTACATGAACAACTATGAAGCTATAATCTGTTTTTTTAATTTCATGTTTTAAGCTCAATGTTATGAGAGGTGAAATGCTAACATCCTTATATGCATACCTTTGTGTACACTTCAAGTGATTGGCATTCTTTTCCTGCTCAATTATCAGCATTTCTCTCACATTTCAAGATTTTAGCCAGCATTCATCTAGAAATGGATTGATTTATATATGTTTAACAGGGGCATTCTGTTGTCTTCTGTTTTCTAGCTTCTCTTTTCCATATGGCAGTTGGAATTTCACATCATTTTTTCCTGTTCTCTGAGTTACTGATTCTCTATCTGAAGCACAGTGAGTGTATTTATGTTGAGTCATTCTCAATCTGTTTTCTCTATTGTCATCTCTTCAATTGCTTTAATTCCTTTTCTTTTTGCCTCTGAAATTGCTGAGATTGCCCTAACTAATCCTCCCAACTATTAATTGTATTTTCAGATGTGTCCATTTCCTGTTATTTCTACCTCACTTATTTAGGAAGAAGCAATACTTTTTATGTTCTCATATTTTCCCTAAGTCCATAGCTTTGCCTATCATTCAATTTAAATATGTTTTACTTACATTTTTCCTGACATCTTCTTTGGTTAAATTTTGAGTTTTGAAAAATTATTTCATGCAAGGCAATTAAAATAAAATGAAAGAAAGTGAAACAAAGAAAACCTTAACTCACTTGCATAACTATACTTCCAGATTGAGCAGTATGTGTTGGTGACATGATTTGAAAAAGTATGGCAATAACATTTATACAATGTGAAAAATGGTAACATGACCAAATTATACATGTAGAAATTGTGGATATTGAGATGGTTTAATATTCATCCTTTTGGAGGGGGGGGGGGCATCACTGCCTCTGGTGGTCGTGGGAGCTACCCAGTGCTGCTTCTGAGAGCTGCCTCTGGATTTGAACCGCCAAGCACATAGGCTGCAGTCCTGCACTCAACCACTTACGCCACCAGGGTTCAGTGATATTCATCCTTTTTGTTAATGTGGAGGTCTTTAATAATGAATGGATTGGGACTGAGCCCTGGTTGTGTAGTGGTTGAATGAGGTACTGCAGTCCACTGGCTTTGCGGTTCAAATCCAACAGCAGCTCTCCAGGAGCAAGGGTTGGCCTCCCACTCCCACCAAAGGCAGTGATGCCTAAAAAAATGAATTGAATGGATAAGGATCAATGTCCTAGTCATTTTTGTGCTGAAATGAACAGGCATTAGTTTTTTTTTTTTTGAAATCAGATGATTTATTGTTTTGGAATTGACATAATCAAGAGGAATGGTTTTGCATTCCTTGTTGAAAAGTACATTTCAAGATCTACATTGAAGTATAATGCTCTCTGTGACAGAATTATGCTTATCAGTATACAAGTAATTAATATAACTATTATTCAAAGTTATGCACCAATCACAAAGTCTAGTGATGAAGAAATGGAAGGATTCTATCAATGCCCTCAATCTAAAATGCCCTCCATATGCATTCAAGATACACTGATAATTATTAGAGATTGAAATACAATTTGGAATCAAAGATGAAAGAATAGTAATTGGACGATATGATCTTAGTGATAGAAATTACGTGGAAATTGCAAGCTAGAATTTTGCATGACCCATGTGATTTTCATAGCAAGTACAATTTTTCAACAACACAAATGGCATCTATATGTGTACTTCTCGAGATGGAATACACAGAATTCTATTGGATTACTGTTGTAGAAAGAGGCAAGGGAGAAGCTTGATAGCAGCAGATGAAAGGAGGATGGGGCAGACTACAGAACAGACTACAAGTTGCTCATATGGAAGTTTAGATTCACGCTGAAGAAGATTAAAACCAGTCCACTAGAGTATAAGCTATCTAAATTGTGGGAACATCTCAAGAACAGAATTGATGTACTGAATACCAATGACAGAGCACCTAATGAGCTGTGGAATGATATTGAGAACACTGTACAGGAAGTAAGCAAAAGGTCATTAAATCGATAGGAAATAAAAAGATAAAATGAGGTGTCAGAAGAGACTGAAACTTGATCTTAAATCTAAAGCGGTTAAGGCAAGTGGAGGAAATGATGACAGGAAAGTGCTTAACTGGAAAGATCAAAGAGCAGCTTGAGAAAACAAATCAAAATATTGTAATAAAATATACATCAATCTAGAGTTAGAAAAGCAAAATGGAAAATATGCTCATCTTGTCCTAAATGGAAAAAAAATCAAGCCTTTCTATAGGTAAAATTCTTAATGATGCAGAATGCATCAGAAGATAGATTAAAATACATATATATTCAGTACCAAAAATATCTACTCTACATTCAATCATTTCCAGAGGTACTGTATGATCAAGGACCAATGATACACAAGGAAAAATACATGCTGCATGGAAAACAGTAGTCTGAAATGAGACTCTGGGAATTGATAGAATACCAATTGAAATGTTTCCACATGTTGATAAAGGACTGAAAACACTCACCCATTTATGCCAAGAAATTTGGCAAATGGTTACTTGGCTAAATGACTGAAAGAGGTCCATGTTTGTATCTATTCAAAAGAAAAGTGACCCAACAGAGGGCTCAAATTTTGCTGACAATCATTCAACATGGGCAGATTGAGGCCAGATTGAGAGGAAGACGTGGTGTAAGCGATGCATGATATCAGGCAGGTGTTATATTTGAATGGCTGTGTTGACAAAGACTATTGGAGTTCCAAACTCTCCAAATAACAGACACATCTGTCTTGGAATAAGTAGAGCTAGAATGCTTCTTGCAGACAAGGATAGTGAGGCTTCATCTCACATATGTGGTACATGCTATCAGGAGACTCTGGCTCCTGGTGAAGGACATCAAGCTTGATGGAGAGCGAGTGCAAAAGAGGAAGTTCCTCAAAGAGATAGACTGGCACAGTGGCTGCAACAATGGCTCAAACATAGGAACAAATATTAGGGTGACATAAGTCAGCAAAGTGTTTTACTTGGTTTTTCAGTAGGGTTGGCATGAGTTAGATCCAACCCAACAGCACCTATTAACAACATCCACATCTTTTCATTTCAATTGAAAGATAACGTTACCAAAGAATTTTAAGTGAAGATAAATTTCCTGGCATTGTTTATTCTACTTATTCTCTGAGTACCAAACTTAAAAGTTTAATGCTTTACTCTGAGTATATCTTGCTTTTTCTCTTCAGCCTTAGGTCCTTCAGATATCAAAATGTAAACGTTTTCCTACAGACATAAGAAAATGTTTTTTTTCCCCCATTGCATTCTTTACTGACTTCACTGAATGGGTCTTACCCGGGGAAGGGTCCCGCTGACTGTTTCAGTTTACTGAACTTTAATTTCATGGTCCACTAGAAAGAAGATTCTTTGATGTTTTTCCTAGTAGCCATCAACAGAGGGTGAGGCAGGGTGAACAGAGGAATAGAGAGAATTTAAGTTGATTTGTAATTTCTAATGGTAACAGTCTGTGACAAACTATTACAGCTTCTTAATGGAACGATTTTAGTAAAAAAAATCAAGATGTATTAACCTTCTGATTTTGCTTTTTGACTCGATTCAATATATATCTCCTAAGATTAATATATCATCAATGAGGATAGTGTCATTAAAATTTAAGGCTGCAAACATTTATCCGCTACCTGAAAATATTTGTATATTTGGTTGTTAAGGTTGTGTGTTACAAGTACACTCTGGCTGATAACAACTCGATAGGCAGAAGAGAACGACCACATCGGGGTTCTTCGTCTTCAGATTGCAAAGCTTTCCCTAGGATATCAGCTGGTGGGTTCAAAATACTTAGGTGAGCATTAAAGAGCTTTAGTATGAACACCCTGTATGCCTATTATTATTGTTATATGTCATTGAGTTCATTCTGACTCACAGAAATTTTATATACATGAAGTGAAACTTTGCCTTGTCCTATGCCATCGTTACAAGCTATGTCCTATGCCTTTCTATCTTTGATCTCCTTCTCGCAGTCACTGTGTCAATCATGTTGAGGGTCTGTTTTCCTTCTTGAGGGACTGATCTCCCTTGGTAACATGCCCAAAGTACATGAGACAAGTCTCCTTATTCTCCTTTGTAAGACCATTCTGGATGTATTTCTTCCAAATCAGACCTGTTCATTCTTCTGGCAGTCTGTGGTGTCTTCAATACTCTTTATCAACACTGTGATTCACAGACACCAATTCTTCTTTGGTCTTCCTTATTCAACTTTCATATGCATATGAACTAAAAACATCAAGATTTGGGTCAGGTCCATTCTTCAAAGTGACTTCTCTGCTTTTTCTCACTTTAATGAGAACTCTTTCAGCACGTTTGCCCAATGCACTATGTCTTTTGACTTTCTGAGTGTTGTTACGTGGACTCGTGGAGTCAAGTAAAATTAAATATTCCAGGACTTCAGTCACTTACTTTTATTATGATCTTACTTATTGATCCATTTGTTGGGGTTTTTGCTTTCATTATGTTAAGTGAAAATGATATTCAAGTTTATAGTGTTTGATCTTCATTATAAATTCTTCAAGTTCTTTTTATTTTAAGCAATTTTAAGTCATTGGCATATGGCAAATTGCTTTTTAAAAAGTCTTTCTCTAATCCTTTAATAACATTCTTTGATGCAAAGTTATTTTTCATGTCCAGATTCTCAAATTATTTGTTTTAACATACAAGTTGAATAAATACCGTAAATAACTGCAACCCTGGTGTGCATTTTTAATTTTATTTTAAATCAAGCAATATCTCTTTATTTAGTTTGGATATCTGCCTCCCAATATAGGTACAGATTCTGCATAAGAATAATTAAGGTTTCGATAATTCTCTTTCTTTGCAATGTCATCCACAATCTGTTATAATACACACATTCTAAAGTCTTTACATGGTCAGTAAGCACAAATAAAAATTCCTCTGGCATTCTCTGTTGTGAGATAAGATCCATCTGATATGAGCAATGATATCCCATGGAATCACAGGAGTTCCTTGTTAATGCAATACTATAACAGTTTGTAAACTACCTTCAGCTACTGAATTTTGAATTGTTTTTAGCATAATTTTACATGGCATTCTTAGCTGTGTTTCTTACTTTTTGTGTTCCATTGGCTCACCATTCTTTGGTACAGGCATGAAAATGAATCGTTTCCAGACAGTTGGACACAAATTTTCTGACCCAGGATTTTGGTGTAAGCAGGTAAGCAACCTCAGAGTACATCTGTTTTATTGAAATGTGTTCATTGGTATGTTATCAATTCCTGGAGACACCACAGCTGTCCATGCAGCTTGGACTTCTTTCTTCCATGTCTTCAGTCCTTGCTCATGGCTTCATGAGTCCTTTCTTCCATGGCTTCAGTCCTGCCTCCTTAAATGATTGGGCTTCATTGAGTTCTCTTTGATACAGGGACTACAGATTCTCTCCAACTTTCTGGATGCTTTCTTTTTGTCTTTTAAAATGTCACCTTGAGGCTTGCATATTTCCCCTCAGCTCTTACAGTCTGAGAAATGTAGCATGTGATCTTCCTTTCTGGTTTTCTAACTCCAGTGCTTTGCACATTTCATTGTAATATTTTATTTTGTCTAGTTGAACCACTCTTTGAAAAATTTGCTCAGTATGCTTACTCGATAATTTCTTCCTTCACTTTCTATAAATATATATAAAACAAATTTTTAAGGTTTGTGGAAAAAATTTCATTATCTTTCAGCTTTATCTCTTTGATGAACGTTTTGAAGTTCTTTCTTACATATATAATCATAGACATATAAAGACACTTTCTTTTGTAACTGAATGATTCTGTAGACATGATTCTGTCAATTGGTCAGTGGTATCTTTAGATACCCTATCTTCTGTGGGACAATACCAATTTAAATTAATATGAAGACAGTTAGCAGTGGGTGCACATATTGTTTCTGAGAAAGTTCCCTCCCCCATTTTTAGCATCTTTAGGATGTAAAAATATATTTTAATAACTTCATTGCCAGATAGTTAATTCCTAGCGGAGCCTTGGTGATGTAATAGGCTATGTTTGGACTGCTAACCCAAAGGTCGGTAGCAGTTCAAAACTACCAGCTCCATGCTCAGCCAGAGAAAGATAAAGTTTTCTATTCCCATAAAGAATTATAGATTTGGGAACTCACAGAAGCAGTTCTATCCCCTCCTATGGGATCATTGTGAGTCTTTGGTGTATCAGTCATATAATTTATTTCTACATCTCTTGTATCTAAGACAGGACCCATTATAAAGTAGGCACACAAAAATGCTTCTTAATTTAATGAGAAATTGTCATTTCTAAGGTAACCTGTTTCCTTCAAGTCAATCTTGACTCGTGGCAAGTCACATGTGTCTGAGTACCGCGGTGTGTTACAGAGGTTTCAAGGGCTCATTTTTCACAGACAGATCATCAGGTCTTTGTTGGGATGATTATCTTGGTGTGCTTGAACCTCCAACATTTTCATTAGTGACCAAACATATTCACTGTTTGCTCCACTCATTTTTCTATTAGTTCAATATTTCTTGCGTATTTGCTATACGTCAAGTTCAATGTAAGGAATTTCTCATAAATTAATATGTTATATTCTTACCACATCTCCCCCCAATTTATATTTTAGTCTACTTGTACTGAAAGAGTAAAAGCAAAAATAGTTTTAAATAGGATTTCCTTGGACACAAAGGGGAACACATGTGACAATCACCTAATCTGATGTCAATTTGAGGATTAAGAGTGTAGGGGTGGAGTGTAACTTGTCAATCTGGAGATAGTCAATGAAGGCCATGTCTTTTCTTCTGAGAATTCTGGGAAATCTGGTACTTCTTTCTTGGAAGCAGGAGCCATTTGTTCACTCATTCACTTAGAGACTCTCTTCTGACAAGGCTGACTTCTTGCAAGACACCCCTGAAGAGAAGCTACAAAGAGCTACCCCAGTGCCCTGAGCCAGACAAGCCACATGGATGCAACACGATCTCTGAAGCTGCAAGAGCCACTAACAGCCACTGCCATGTTTACAACGCCACTAGCTCCAAAAGCATTCTACCCATCTGATTTGTGATTATCTTGCATTTGTCATCATTGCACGTGTTCTTGAGTCTGAAAAAGACTTTATAGACTGGTATTAGGCATATGGGCTAATATCAGTCTCATGATCTCAGACTGGACTGGGTTGGAATGTTTTCTTACTGCACAGTTGCTCTTGTATATGAAACTTTCTTATACACATATGCATGTTTATGAATTTATTTCTCTAGTCTACCCAGACTAACACAGCACACTGCATATGAAAATGATATTTCTCATGTTCTTTTGACAGCATAATACAATCTTGTCTTCTTATGATGAAGGCAGGCTTTGTTAAGGGAAGTTTCTATATTTTCATTACTTTATTATACTTTATAAATGAACACACAGAATATATATAAGAAATAATAAGCAATACTAAAATGTTAAGGGAGGAGAATCTAGTAGTGTATGTGTATGAAACACATGATTATGTGTGTACAAACATGTAGATATTCATTTGTGTCCCCAATTAGGGTAGCAGGTTTTGGTAAGGAAATAATTGACTGAACACAAGAGAGGCATCAGTTGACAAAGAAATGAATGGTAGTTGATATATAAAATGAATGGAAAAAATCTTAAATACTAGACTCAATAGTCGATAGCTTATGGGAAAAAGAAGCTCTGGTCAGTTTGTATTAAAAGTGTAGTAGCAGCATTAGTAAGTCATCAGATAAACATTCTTACACATATGCACAGTAAAAAGTCTTTAGGTGAAATTTTCCTTTTAGCCCCTTTTATGACATTGCTTTGCTTCCACATCACTGGAGTTTTTAGTGCTGTGATGACTTAACATATAGGTATTTCTTCTCTTTTATGTTATTAATTCAAGTATTTAGTACATTTTACAAATGTTTGGCCTCATATCTGCTTGAGTTTTCCTACCCAGAACATACCCCTACACAATACTCAGTCCTTAAATAAATCAAGAATTTATGATGATAACTCATAACCCAGAGATCTGGAAGAATTTCCTTAAGGAGTTAAATTGCATTGTAAGAACAGTATTCAGAATTCTTGTGGTTTCCCAGCCATTATGGATAAAATAGATTGCGTAAAATATTCCTGTTTTACAATCTTACTTCATGCTATTCAGGAGGTTATAATCTACTCTAATTATTGTCAGAAGACCACACATATAGACACTTAACAAAACAGAAAGGCAATTACAAAAATAATGAATGCCAAATTATAAATCATGCTGTTTAACAAAGCCTATTGTCATCAAAATAAGGTGGGGTTTTTTTGGAAGCTACAAATAACCATTGACCTAAGAAGCCCTATCTAAACCCCTTTGTAAGTTGTGGGATCATAACTTCTCTAAGCCAAATCTGAATGATGCCCTAAGAGTATCTTGGCTCTCTCTGATCTGAGCTTTTCAGGTTCATCATTTGCCATGTCTCGGTTTACATTTATTTCTCAAGTAGCACTCCAGATAGTTCTCCAGAAGTTTATGCTATAGTTTTCCTGAGTATTGATGACCATGCTATTTTTTTGTTGTTGAAAATAGTCTATTTTATAAGCATTCTTTCAGGTTCAGCTGCTATTATAGCTTCTTCAGGAGCTTTTCATGACCATAAAGTATGTGATGCTCTCTCATGACCCAAAAGCTGATAACAAGTAATGTTGTAATTCTTCTACATTGTACTTGCTACTTATTCAGTTTCTTTCACCTCTGCAAGAGCTAAATCCATATGTAATTCTTTTTTCTATCTTTAAGTGACTAGAACAATCCTCAGCACAATATTTAAAAGGATAGAAAACTAATGTCATTGAATAGAGTACAACTGATTTCTGGTGTGTGTGTGTGTCTGTGTGTCTCCTTGATTGTAAAATTATGGAAGAAAACTCCCAGACTCTTCTTTTATGAAGGATTCTAAGTTCCAATCCTCCAATTAGTAGCCCAAAGTAAACTGTGTGTACCACAGTAGAGAGACTTAACACTTTATTTTGAGTGGCATGCAGTGTAGGAAAAATGTCTATGTGAGCATTCAAATACATATTTCTAGGTTTCTAAAGAGAAAGGAAGCTTGATTTCACTCTTCTAACTTGTCTTATTTCAAAAGCAAAGATCAGGACAAGATTACCACAATTTATCTTTTTCAAAAAGGGATTAGCAAAGACAAAACAGCTATCCCAAACAAACAAATAAACTCACTGCGACCAAGTCAATGTCAAAGCCTATAGATAAAGGTCAAATAGCAAGACAGTTGTTCTGGACATCAATGCTTAGCCTGGAGATGAACTATCACTTTTGGAGATGCTGGGATTTTATTTGGATGTGGCAGGAGTGACAATACAGACAAAAGGGAAGTGGGTGAAGGGACACATCAGACAGTATGACATGAAAAAGTAATAATAACTTGTAAATTATTAAGGGTTCTTTGTGGGGGTGTAGGGAGGGGCACTATGGGGAGCTGGTACTGGGGTCCTAAGTGGAGGAAGGATATTTTGAGAGTTATGATGACAACAAGTGTGAGATGTGTTAGGCATACAATTGACACATGTATTGATCATGATGGGAGTTGTATGAGCCCCCAATTAAATGATTTATTTTAAAAAGGAGGGGAAAGGAGGACCTTATACCACAGACTCCAGTAGAGAATATTTTGGAAATAAAGATAGCAATATGTTTACAAATATGTTTGATACAAATGATGTATGGAATATTATAAGGGCTGTGAGAGACCCCCCAAAAATTGATAAAAAAACAATTAAGGTAAGAAATCTAGTAGCAGGTAGAGGAGAGATAATACAACACAGCATATACATGCAGGACTGATTAAATTATAGTCGTGGTTATGTGATTTTCAAGCAAGCATCTTTTGATAGGCTAGGGTTCTGACCTACAAACTACACACACACAACACATTAATCAAAATAAAATTAATCATAACCCATGAGTATGCATCTGACAGGTTCCAGGTATTGTTGAGTTCATTCCTGAGTAGTCCAAGTTAACTAGGACCCCGCTCTTTCAATGTAGACTTAAATGACTAATGTAATATGATTATATTTGGAGTTGGAAATCGGAATAGAAGAGTCATGATTCTAGAAAACATCTCAAGAGAGTCATTTTCTTGTGATCTCCCCAACATGGACATGGCTTGGACTCTGTATAGCACATACAATAGGGCAGATGGGACCTAATTGGACAGGTTCATTTGGTATGCCTTAGAGTTGGTGAGCTGAGGCAAAGGTCTACTTCCATGGCTGTTTTCTAAAAGGTCCAGATAGATCATCTTTCTTTCTTCCTTTCTGTGTTTCTTAAATAAATGATAGTAAAGTTCATGTCGATTCAGAGTCAGATTTTTAGAGGAGTCCCCCTTCAAACAACCCTGTGGCATCTCAAAAAACATGACAGGTGTGCTACGGAAGCAAGTTGACTGAGAATTTTCATGAGAAATGTGACATGAGCCAAATTTCTTGAGATTGGTACTGCTATAGTAATTTGATTATTTCTGAACCATTAGAGGGAAATCATCACTGGTATTCATTTTGTTTTCTTTTGTTACATCAGCAAAGTTGAGAACATTAGTGGGCATGTGATTTCCTCAGTCAGTCTCTGCATATCAACACTTTGCTCATGTTTGCACTATGTGTTTCAGGAAACTAATTTCAACCTGCTATTTAAAATATTTAATGGATATGGAATGATTTTTCAACTTATTTAAAACTATTGCACATTAATTTATATAGTCTGTTAATTATGCACATGCCACTAATTTTCCACCTCTTCACCACATGCATATACTAACCTTCTGAGACTACTTAGTTTTCTCTACACTAGTCCCTCTAATGAGAATTTAAATATACATCTATATAATAGAGACTATCATGTGATATTAATGATTTGTAAAATGGATGAGTCACTGAAAATGTATATTTCTTTTTAAAAATAATTTTATTAAAGGCTCATACAATTGGTATCACAATTCATACATATATACACCATGTCAAACACATTTGTACATTTGTTGCCATCATCATTTTCAAAACATTTTCTTTCTATTTGAGCCCTTGGTGTCAGCTCCTCATTTCCCGCTCTCCCCGATCCTCTCTCCCTCATGAACCCTTGAAAACTATCATTCTTTTCATATCTTATACTGTATGTATACTTTTCTATGGTTTGCCCACCAGTGAGAGGGTTATATGTAGATCACTGTTACTGGTTCCTCCTTTCTACCCCATCTTCCCCTTAATCTCCTGGTATGGCTACTCTCAATATTGGAACTGAGGGGTGTACATGTCCTGGATTTCTTGTGCTTTCAGTTCTTATCTATCAGTACACTTACCAGTGTACACCCTCTGGTCTAGCTGAATTTGTAAGGTAGAACTGGGATCATAATAATGGCGTGAGGAAGCATTAAAAAAACTAGAGGAAAGTTGTGTGTGTCATCAGTGCTGTACTGCACCCTTACTGTTTCATCTTCTTCCCGAGACTATTCTGTAAGGGGATACCCAGTTGCATCCAGGTGGGCAATAGGCCTCCACTCTGCACTTCCCATTCATTCACAACAGTATGATTTTTTGTTCTTCAAGCTATCATTTGATAGCTGGTGGCTATCAGCTCTCTTCACCACATTTGCTTATGCACCCACTTTGTATTCAGAAATCATGTCAGGAAGGTGAGCATGATAGAATGACAGTTTAATAGAAAAAAATGCTCTTGTGTTGAGGGAAGTACTTGAGTATAGGACTAATGTCCATCTACTAGCTTAATACTGAATCTATAAATATATGCACATAGATATATTTCTCCATCATCATACATAACTATATTTACATAGGCACATGCTAGTATTTAGACCGCTATAAATGCCCTTTTCCTCCTAGTTCTTTCTTCTATTTCCTTTTGTCCCACGATTATGCTGTGCCTTCATTTGGTTTTCAGTAATTCTTCTCAGCTACATTTCCTTTGATCAAGCCCTACTAGGCCTACATTCTCCTCACCATCAATTTTGGATCACCTGTTGTTCCTTTGTCCCTAGGTTTGTTAACACTCACTTCCTTTCTCCCACATCCCTCTCTTCCATTGCCTCCCCCCAACCATGGGTCCCGTTGTTTTCTCCTCCAAATTATTTATCCAGCTTATCTTGTTTAGATAGACCTGTAGAGATATTAATATGCACAAAAAATAAGAGCAGAAAAAAACAGCAACAACAAAAAAACAATGACAAAAAACGAGAAAAACCTGTAAATAGTTCAAGGTCTACTTATCGATCTTTAGGAGTGTTTTCTGTTTGAGTGTTATGGGGTACCATGCCCTGGCCCCAAGTTCTATTTTAGGTATTCTCTCAGGATTCTGTTGCTGTGTTCCCCTTGCTGTTCTGCTCCACACCCATACGATTTTGCCTCAGTGTAGTGGGGTCAGATGGGCCACAATTCCTTTATCGCCAGTGTTATCCAATGTGGTGCTTCTGTTCAGTGAGAGACATCGCGTCCTGTAGTGGAGATAGCCCTATGGTCCTCTCTGTGCATTGTCTGCTCTGAGCAGCAATATTGTCTTCTGGGCTTGGTGGGCCAGGGTGTGCTTCATTCTCTCTCCCTCCTCCTTCACTTGCTCCTGAGCGCTCTTATCAGACAAGTCCCTCTCCCTGAGCTGTAGATTCAGTGCTGTCTTCTGAAGTGAATTCTTCTGCAGGAGGTGGAGGCTGTCCACTGAATAAGCATTGGGGTTGGCCCCTGAATATTTATATTTCAATATATTTGAAACATTCTCCCTCCATTTTGAAGTTTCCTAAAGGAAGGAAATTTACAGAATTATGAAGTGAAATAAAAGAAGTTATAGCTAGTTTTTATTTAAAGCCTTTAAAAATAAGAATTAAAAAATCTCTTCTTCTCCTTGGGGAGACCTGTTAATTGAGTTCTCTTGGATTCCGAAGTTGGTAAGAATTAAAGGCAGACTCAGCCAGCAGGCCCCCGTCTTCAAGTTCTTTAACAAAAGAGATTGCTAAATCCTTTGATATGTCTTGTATGTTTGAACCAGCAGTGTGAAAGAAATGCCACTCTTCTAAATGAAAGAGTTTGTTTCTTTTGTGCAGTGTTACCATTTCTTTATAGCTCCATGGTAGAAAATATATCATTCTTAACAGCAGAGGCATAAAGCGATAAAATGCTGTGAAAAGCTACAATTTTTCTAGGTTACCTGAATAGCTATCATTCATGATTGGAGAAGACATGATAGTTCTGATGAAATCCTGGATTTTATAACTTTTTTTGATTCCATATGTTTTATTCGGCTTTAAGGTATTCAGTACATAAAATGAGGTATATTTTCATTCCTCTTTTTAAGGTTCTTTAGGGAATTGTGGAGATACTGACAAAGTAATTTAAGAGACACATGGCTACTTTAGAAAATCAGTTCAAAAGTCACCAGAGTTTATGATTTGCTTTTAATTTACTTAGAGTGGAAAAAATGAGGAGAAAGCAATTCACACATTGCACTGTAATACAAAATGCAGATGCTATATTGTTTTAATTTGATCTTTATATTAATATGCCAATTTTTATATTAACATGCATTTAAATTCATTTTTATTTTAAATGTTTTTTGGAATTTTTATCTTGCTGTCAAAGATTGAACACCATTAGACTGGTAGATTGCTTCACTTGTTAATCTTCAAAATTCTCATAATGTCTTTTCTAATTCCTTTCATTCTTTAGTCCAAGCATAACATGACAGAGTAGGGTTTGGTTTTCTCATTGATAACACAAAACTGATACCTTATTAGGCATAACCTCGATACACAGAATGCGTAATAAATCCAAGAAATTTAGAGAAATTTAAATTTTAAATTTGTTTTATGTTTGAGTTCATTGTTGCAGTCAATATGTCAATCCCTCCTACTGAAAGTCTTTCTCTTTGTCCAGAACCCTCCTTCGGTCCATAATAGGACACAGAATATAAGTGATAGTATCTTCACATCTGTGTTTTCAGTTATAAAATAATGTGTGGAGGATTAAAGTTAACGAAATAATCTCTAAAGTTTGGTATATGGGAATTCATTTCAACATTCGTTCTGTTTAATGGCAATCCTAGTGAGACGAAGGCAAAACACTCAATGCTTCTTTCTGTCCTTCACCTTCTCACCTTCCTAATGCTTCTCTGGACACCTTTACACTTAGTCCCAGTCTCATGAAACGGTCTTCATGTTAGTGAAGAATCTGGGGTTTTTAAGTTACAAGAAAGATAGGAAGGATTATTATTTTAGTTTTATTCTGCTTCTGACTTATTAAAAAATGTTAATTCCTATCAGAGGTGGTATAAATTTTGTATATTTAAACACAAATAATTGTACATTTTTGTTGTTAGGTTCCAACTCTCAACATCCCTTCACAACAGAAGAAATCCTGCCCATTCTATCCTGTGCCAACCTCACAATTGTTCTGATGTCAGAAGCCATTGCTGCAGCCAATGTGCCATTCGATAGCATAAAGAGCGTTCTCTTTTTCCTGAGTTACTTGGATAATATCAGCAAAGTATGTGAGGCAAAGTTTACATTTTTACTTCTAAGGAATGCACCAGTAGCTGAGCCCCGGTGGCGCAGTGGTTATGTGCGTGTCTGCGGCCCACAGGGTTGTTGATTCAAATCCAGCAGCAGCTCTCCAGGAGCAAGGACCCTTGGGTTTCCTAGTCCCATGAGGGCAGTGATGAGAAAGAAAGAAAGAAAGAAAGAAAGAAAGAAAGAAAGAAAGAAAGAAAGAAAGAAAGAAAAAAGAAATGCACCAGTTTATTTCTTCCAAGACATATTTGTTCATTCTTCTATAAGTCCATGGTATGTTCAATATCTTTCACCAATACTGTATTCAAAGGCATTACTTCTCCTTCACTCAATTTTATTCATTATTCAGCTTTTGAATATGTATGAAAAAATATGTAACACCATAATTTTTGTCAGGCACCTCTGAGTCCTTAAAGTGACATTTTTGCTCTTTAATATTTCGTACAGGTCTCATGCAGCAGATTTCCCAATGCAATGCCTCTCTTGATTTTTTTGACTGCTGGTTCTAAGGCGTTCATTATGGATCCAGGTAAAATGAAATACTTTTCTTCATTATTTCAATCTTGTTTCCATTTACTTTAACATTCAGTGTCCGAGTTTAGAAAATGTTTCTTTACAATAAGGTGAAATCTGTCATGAAGTCTTTAGTTCATTTTCATCATTATGAACTTACAGTCTTTACTTTCAGTCGCTATGGTTGTGTTATTGGCAAATTAAAGTTCGCTAATGAACCATTCTGCAGTAATCATGCCAAGTACAGCATCAGAGAGCTCTGCTTCTCAGATTAATTGTTCAACGCACAGATGGAATAAACATGCTAAGTGAGTATAATCCTGACATTGATTTTAAACTTTAAAACTTACCTGATTTTAAACCGTTCAGAATCCTCATGTTATTTTCTGACAACTATGTCTTGATCTTTAAATAAGTTCTACAATAGCACAGGAAAATGTCCTTGGAATTTTCATTCATTACAATGTTATCCATGGCTTTTTGTTCTCCACACAACCTAATGTATTTGTATGGTCTATATATTAATCTGATCTAAGATCAAGCTAATAGTGGCAATGGTATATTTTGTTTCCTTATCTTTTTCTAATATGACTTGAATTTCTGGCAGTTTTCTACCTATGTTTTTAAATTACTACCATTTATTAATCATCTAGAAAACATTTTATTTCATGTGATAAGGATATCATTTGGTAATTTCCACATTCCTTTGTGTAATGTTTCTTTGGGATGACCTCACATGTGGGTCTCCTTTAGTAGGTTTTCCAGGTAACTGCCTTCCAAATTTCTTGACAAAGATGAATATGAGTTTCCATCATTGCATCTGTCCATTTCAAGTGTTGTTCGGTTATTTCTGAAGTTTTTTGTCAGTGTCTTCAATAGAACTCTGGCATCTTCTTTCAGTAACATCAGTTCTTGGTCATTCGTTACCCTTTGAATAATATATATTATTAATATATATACAATATATATTCATAGCATTTATATGTTGGGTATTCATCACACCTTTTTTTGCTGTCTTTTCATCATTCCATATTTTGTCCATACAATTCATCATTATTACATCTCAAGACTTGAATTGTTCCTGTTTTACTCAGTTTGACACATGCCTAGCATATTCTCCTCTTTGGATTTTATAATTACAAATCTTTGCATAGTTTGTGGTAATATTTTACATTATATTCTGGTGACACTTTTGGTAATTTTTGTTCAGCTCACTTACCTTATCATTCTTTCATTCACTTTAGCTTCTCTACCATTTAGAGCAAGTTTCAAGATCTCTTTTGACACCCATTATTCTCTCTTTTGTTATCTGAAGCTTGAAATTTAGAATAAGTGAGATGAAGTGAAGGCTTATGTTTTCCAAACAGAGTAGCTGGAAGATTTCTTCCCCCACAGTCATTTCCAAATTAGAAGATAATCTTTTCAGGGTCCAAAAAGTGTCTGTTTCTCAATGTAAATAATAGGCTAATTGGAGCAAAAAATAAGCACTTTGAAGTCCTTAAATTTGGATGTGGGGAAAATTAAGGAAGTGGGGAGTGTTATGGGATAGTTTGCACAATTAAACATTTTAATGGCATCCCATATGCAGAAAATACACACAGGATATTAATGTATCTATAATAATAACCATGGCAATAATATTAGCAATTGTGGTAATGCCTCTTTGTGAGGTTGAAAAGCCAGCCAGTGCACTAAAACCACTTGAAAGTGTATGGTAGTGTCCATGTTTAAGCATTTAGTGTGTAGATGACTAGGATGCACAGGAAGAGCGCTAACTTCCTTTTGAGTCTTTTTATGCTTTCAGTCTCCATGCTGTTTCTCCCTCAGGTAGATTCAACTCCCCAATCTCCCATGCCGTCACAGAAAGAAGAGGCCAGGAACTGGGGTGGAGGGTGGGGGTCTGGGAGTACCATTAATGATTTGCTGGTGCATGTCACCTTGATATTTGACACCGGGACCACAAGAACCTGACTCTTCTTCTGTCAATCAAGTGGCCAGATGGTCAAAAGGCCCCAGAAACTGCTGTACATTTTTCTCAACTGGAATTTGCACTAATCCCAAACTTAATCTTCTATCTGCTTTTGTACTTCTACCTATGAGAGTGCCAGATCGATCACTGCCAATCATACCTTTGCTAGGATTTTTTATTTCTTCGTTGATAGTCACTTGACCATGAATGGCTTAGACTTCATTATGGTTTCATGCGGACAACTTCGCTCATCAGGGTGATTTGTCTTTGTCCTGTTCAAGGTTTGATTAAATGTCTCTCTTTAATATCTGTGACTTTGAGGTATTTTTCTTGTAAACCAAAAGTGCTTGCTTAATTATTTACTTAGCATGATAATAAATCAGTCAGTGTTATTTATCTCAGTCTACAAATAGGGAGACATCATAAAGGTGATTTGATCCATAAAGTACAAAATGGAGACAACAGTCTAAGTCTGTCTTACTCTGAAACTCACATACTTAGTACTTCAGTAAAACTATGGACACTGTCCTCTAAAGTACAGCCAATTTCATAGTCATGACTTTGGTTTTATAAAGCTGTATTTTAAAATAAATGAATGAAGTGTGCCAGATGTTTAGTTTGAAAATGAGTCATTAATTTTTAAATTGATTTTTATGGTGACTTTACAGACATTTCCCTAAGAACAACATTAAAGAAGTAAAATTTAAAATGCCACAGAAAAGTATTACTGATAAAGTAGCACTTCAAAACTCAATGCATAAACACAGCTAAAAATAAGTTCATAGCAATTGTGTTTGTGAAAGCAGAAAGACATTGAACCCATCTTCAAAGTGATTCTGCTAAAGACTTTAAAAGTACCACCACAATTTTATTAGACCACAGTGATCTGCTATGGAAGTCTTTGAAGTTTAATACCCATAAAAAACTTTAAAATATGCAGCTAAGAATTCAAACAAAACTATTTGTGCCTTCAAGTCACATACTTATACATATTTTTAATTGCAAGGAAATATTTATGTGTATGTACATTGAACTTTATGTGTGTACGTTGCTCAGAATAAATCATAGATAAATTGAGAAAGTATTGAAACATAAAAAGACTTTGCATTGAAAATCTGGCCTTGAACTGAGAAAGCATGGGTATCTCCCAGAAAGTTGTGGACATGTACTTAAATCTTGTCACCAATTACTGTGTGGCATAGAAACTTTCTTTACCCCTTAGAGTCTAGATGCTCCTATTTTTAAACTAGGGTACTCTCTTAGACTTTTGCCAAGGTTGGTATTAGGTGCTGTCCTGTAGATTCTGACTTATAGCGACCTGTGTAGGACATCATGAAGCACTGTCCCATTCTGAGGTTAGCACATTGTTGCAGCTACTGTGTCAGTCCATCTTCTCTAGGGTCTACCTCTACTTCACTACCCCTTCAGTCTATGGACCATGTTGTGCTTCTCCAGGGAATGACCTCTTCTTAAAACATGTCTAAAATGTGTGAGACAATATATTCTCACTCTTGCCTTTAAGAAGCATGCTAGCTATACAGTTCTTTTTTTTTTTTGGGGGGGGGGGATCACTGCCCTTGGTGGTTGTGGGAGCTACCCAATGCTGCTTCTGAGAGCTGCGGCTGGATTTGAACCACCAAGCCCCTGGGCCACAGTCCTGCACTCAATCACTTATACCACCGGGGCTCAGCCCAGCTACACGGTTCTAAGAAAGACGTTTGCTCTTTTGGTAGTTCGCAGATCATTCAATATTCTTCAGCAGCATCCTACTATTAAATGAATCTATGCTTCGGTTTTCCTTAGTCACTGGTCAACTTTCATAAGCATGGAAAATAATTGCAAATATCATGGTTTGGTGCCACTTGATCCTTAAAGGAATATCCTTGCTTTTCAGCACTTTAAAGAAGTCTTATATGTAGATTTACCCAATGCAATGCATCATATGGTCTCATGACTGTTGCTTCAAGGAGCATGGATTGTGAAGCCAAGCAAGACAAAATCTTGGACACCAGTGTTTTCTCTCTTTATGATGATGCTACTTATTGGTCCAGTTGTGAGTCTGGTGAATTGTAATCCACAGTGAAGACAGCAATTCTTGATGATCTTCATAAACAAGTGCCTCCTGTCCTCCTCACTTTCAGCAAGTAAGGCTGTGCCATCTGCATATTGCAGGTTTTACATAAGCCTTCTTATATTCCTGATGCTACCTCATCTTTATATTGCTTTATCTAGCTTCCATGATTATTTTCTCAGCAGATAGATTGAATAGATATGATGAGGGACTGCAACCCCGACAGAGATCTTTCCTGATTTTAACTGATGCAGTTGTTCCTTGTACTGTTTTCACCATAGATAGCCCTCTTGATTCATGCACATGTTGTGTATGAAAACAATGAAATGTTCTGAAATCCCATTCTTCTCAAGACTCAACATAATCTGTTATCGTTCACACAGTTGAATGTCTTTGAATAGTCAATAAAACACAACTAGACCTTTTGATATTCTCTTCTTTCAGCCAAGATCCATCTGACAGGAGAAATAGTCTTTGCTCCATATCCTCTTCAGAACCTGGCCCGAACTTTTGGCAGCTGCCTGTCAGCATACTGCTACAATTGTTGTTGCAAAAATTTACATGCATGTGATATCGATGATATCATTCTATAACTTGCACATTATTTTGGTTCACCCCTTTTGAAATTGTTACAAATTTGGCTATCTTCCAGTCAAGTAGATGTCTTCCAAATTTTCCATAATAGACCAAGGAATTCTTCTACCACTTCATTAGCTTGCTTGATGTTTCCAATTGTTATTCCACCAATACCTGGGTTGTTGTTTTTGGTGTTTAGTGAAGTTTGCTCTTCTTCCTTCAATACCATTGATTCTTTCTCACATGTCATTTCTTGAAATGGTTGAATATTGACTTGTTCTTTTTGGTACTGAGATTCTTTCTATTATTTCAATCGTCTTTTGGCGCTTGTTGCATCATTAAGTGTTTGTCCCATAGAATCTTTCCATAGTGCGATTCCAGGTTTAAGGGTTTTTTCAGTTTAGGATATGCTTACCATGTTCTTTTTGTTTGCCTGTTTTCTAACACTAGGTCAAAGCAAACATCCATGCAATGGTTTGCCTTTTCAAGATACTGCACTTCTTGTTTTACTGTCATTGGGTTGTAACAGGTATTAGTTCTTGAAATGATTTTATGTTGACCAGTTGTTTGGGGAACATTGTGTCTGTGTGTTACTCTCAAACTCTTTTGATGCTTCCTAGATAATTTAATACTCATTTTACCCTTCTTATCCTTCAGTATTTCAAACCAGGACTTGAACTTTTATTTCAGTTATTTTGGCTTGAGATATGCTGATTATGTTCCTTTTTGTCTTTCTAACTCTAGATCAACGAACATTTAATTATAAGAGTTTGCTGTCTCTAGATTCCCTTGATAAATGTCTGTTCAGATCTTTTGTTTAGCCATTTTTTTCCATTTGCTTTAGCCTATCTATATTCAAGAACAAATTTCAAAGCCTCTCTTGACACATTTTTTGATCTTTTCTTTCTAATGACACTTTGCATTCTTTATATAATGTGTTGAAAGTCAGATCACAATCTTTATTATGAAGTGTAGTTCTCAGACTTAAACATACAGCTTCATGATCAGAACAATTTAGATGCCTAAGATTGTGAAAGCAACAGATAAGTATCAGTCTTCCTGATTTAGTCTTGGAATTCTCTTAAATACTAGTGCTCATCTTACTAGAGTAAATTATTGAAATACTACCTGAAGCACACCTTCATTAGTCACTGAAGGACTGGAATCTATAAAATCTGAAGTTTAAGAAGGGATTAGTATCAGAATCTAAATTGTGAGAATCTGGTGTGCAGAAGGCAATAGGTGGCCCTGATAACCCAAGATTCATTGGTGGAACTGCATAGGAAATAAGCCTGTAGAGAACACCCCCAATCTAAAGTTGAGGATTGAGAGCAAAGTGGTCACTAAAGAGTGCTTGGGAGAGAGATGTATGAAGGTCAAAGGCATAAATCTGACCTAAGCAACTATAACTTTGGTGTAGATCCCCTCTCTGATGTAGGTTGGATCTAATCTGGTTTTCAAATTTTTCTGTATTTTTGGTTTGTATTGTTTTGCTTGCCCATATCAGAATGTATTTTAGAGGTCTTATGTCAGGGGAAGCTACTTTATGTGCTATATGGTTTCCCATTTTTCATTATTTGAAACCCAGTATCGATGGAAGAGATAGCTACATCAAGTAGAATAAATGGGCATGGGGGTGGGAAGAACAGTGGGGATGGGGGTTAAAAGGGAGATGATGTCAAGGATTCATGCTGTAAAAGATTCTTTGGAAACATATTGTGGTAACAATTGTACAATTTTACTTGGCATGATTGAAATATGCATGATGATATATGCATTAAATCCAAACTAATAAAAATTAAGAATAATTCATAATCAATTCTAAATAGTGCTGCTTTAAATGAATTTGAATGTGCTCAGGGACTTAATAAGAAAGGAAGAGTTCTTATATTTTATTTTCTAAAACTATTGTTCTCTTTTAATTGGGAAATCTGCATGTCATAAAGTATATTTAACTACAAAATATATTTCCATATTGCAATTTGTCAATATAGAAAATGTAGAACTTTGAAAAATAGGGAAAGGCAAACAGCCATTTAAAAAATCTCCGTATCTATTGCCACAAGAAATGTGGCATTTTGTGCGTTATGCAGTGGGTTGCTACAAACAACATTGGTAGTTCAAGCCCACCTCATCTGTAGGAGAAAGATGAGGCTGTCTGCTCTTATAAAGAATAATCATTTCAGCAACACCAAAGAGCTATTTCATTCTGTTCTACAAGGACTCAAGAATTCAAAGTTAACTCAATATCATTGGGGAGTTTGGGGTCAGTGGGAGTCTACAGATAAATATGTTCATCTTTATATCTTTAAGGTGTCTTTAAATAAAAAAAAACGATAATCAAAGAAGTGGCATTTATGGCATGAGCTAGAACTGCCAAGTAATTTAAATGCAGAGGATAACTCAGATGCTTATGAAAAGTGTGGGCATTCCAAAGGTGCAATCATGATAGATCTTCTTGAAGGAAATATGGTGATTATTTTAGCTTAATAAAAAAGTATTGAAAGAATATTGAATGCTGTATTTGTGACAACAAGACTAGGGATGTTGCACTTAGGCATCCCCCTACACCGCCCCATTAAGACCATTCATTTACTCACTCTTTGAGAAAAGTGAGGACTCTTCTACCCAGATCTCCCTGGGAAGCCCTAAACTCATCCACCCTACCTCTGATTAATACCCATGATATTGCTCCTTCATGCATCATTTTGTGCCTAAAACTTAGGGACCACTTAAAAGAAACAAAACACAAAAGATCTTCAAGGATGCCAAAATTTCTATTTTGATGTGGTATATTAAAGAGTACAGAAATTTTTAGATCAAACTTAAAGAGATAGAAATATTATTTCAGAAGTTACATAGACCTAAATGGTGCACATGTGGTGACACATATTTGAGAATTTTTTTAAGAAAGAGCTCTATGATTTTCTATCAGTGCCTTTTGGAATATATATAAGCAGGTTCAAAAATTGCGGAGAAAGACAATTACCTTAATTTCATTAAAGTACCTTATGCATATGGTTAGTCAATAGTTTTTTAACTCTATAATAATAGTAATTATATAAATGTATATATATACAAAGTACTGCGTTATTTTTACTTCTCATTTCACAAGATAATTTCCAATTAAAGTTTTATTCAATAGTTTTTGAAAATATCATGGACAAACACATATGGTGCATTCCTATTATATAATTCCTTTTCTGCGGGTGGGTGGATGTCTTTGATTCAAATGAAATTAGCTTTTTATGAAGATTTCATAGAAAATGTCTTTTATCAGTGGTGCTACCATATTGACCTCAGATTTTTTTCTTTTTTCTTTTTCTATATTTTTTTAATTAAAAATCATTTTATTAGGGGCTGATACATCATTTTTCCAATACATAAATATACTGTGACAAGAACCCTGGCACGTCCGCTGCCGTCATCATTCTCCAAACAGCCGCCCTTTCCCCCAGCCCCTGGTGTCGGTTCCTCCAACCCCTCCCCTGTTCCCCTGCTCTCCGTCCCCTATCAACCCTCAATACTTTATTAATTATTATTATTCTGTCGTATCTTACCCTGCCAGACACCTTCCTCAACCCACACCCTCATGCCCGTCCTCCAGATAGGTCATATGTAGATCTTTGCAGTTGGTTCCGTCTCTACCCCACCATCTCTCCACCCATCCAATAGTTCCAATCTAACCACCAGCCCAAGGGGGCTCATCCATCCTGATTTCCCCATATCTCCAGCCCCCCTCTCCACTAGTGTACCTTCTCCAGTCCATCCGGATGTGCAAGGTAGACTTGGGATCATTATGATTAGGGGGTAGAGAGACCTCAGGAACTAGAGGAAACTTGTATAAATCATCACTGCCTGGCTGCACTCTGACTAGTCTGTCTCCTTCCCGTGGCTCCCCTGTAAAGGGGTGGCCAATTACCTACCAGTGGGCCTTAGGTCCCCACCCTGCTCCTCCCCTCACTCGTAATGAAGTGATTCCTGTTCTTTGATGCTTGATATCTGTTCACTTTGCCCCCTCTTGATCACACTTGCTGGTGTGCTTCTTTCCTGTGGACTTTGCTGTCTCCATGCTGAATGGTGACTCAGTTATTTTCAAGTTTTTGAGACTCTAGACATTCAAACATTTGGTAGCTGGGCACCATCTTTCCTTCTACTCTGTTTACCTCTGCATCTATTTGTCATCAGCAATATCGGGAGTTAATTGGTTCATTGATTTTGATTTTTGTTCTTTGATGCCTGTTGCCTGATAATTTCAGCACCTCATGATCACACAGGCCAGTGAGCTTCTTTTATGGTGGGTTTTGTTGCTCCTGAGCTGGATGGCTGCTTGTTTATGCTGAAGCCTTTAAGATCCCACATGCTATATCTTTTGATAGCTGGGCACCCATCAGCTTTCTTCCTCACTCTTGCTCATGGTCTCACATGTCCTCAGTGGGCACCTTGGGGGTGTGTGCACACATTGATATGTGTTTTTTTTCCCCCGTTTGATGTCTATTACCTAGACCTTTCACCACCGTGTGGCCATGCTGGCTGTTGTGCTTCTTCTGTGAGGGTGTGGTCTCTTCTCTAGTAAATGGTCTATTGTTTATCTTCAGGCTTTTAAGACTCCAGATGAAATATCCTTTGATGGCTGGGCACCATGGTCTTTCTTCACCACATTTGCTTGTGCACCCATTTTACTTCAGTGATCATGTTGGGCCATTGAGCCTCGAGGAATACCAGATTCATAGAACAAAGTGTTCTTGCATTGAGGGAGCACCAGGGTGAGGGCCCAAGGTTCACCTGCTACCCTAATATTTAGTCTATAGATATGTTCTTAAATTTATTTCCACCTTATAACAGATAGTTGTATTTATGTATGGGCATACCTATGTTTAGACCTCTGCAAGTGCCCTTTGCCTTCTATCTCTTTCCTCTATTTCCTTCCGTCTCCCTCCTGTCCCACCATCATGTTCCACCTTCATTGGCATTTGAGTGTTTCCTCAGAGATTCATTGTCCTTGCTTAATCCCGACCAGGCCTCCCACACCCTCGTTCCATTGATTCCAGTCCATTTGTTGCTCTCCCTCCCCCACCCATGTTTGTCCATACATTCTTCTCCTCCTGTCTCTCATGTCCCCAGGAATCGTTGTTGCTCAGTCCTTTCTGTGGCACATTGCGTCTCCTGAGGGATGTATTCCTCTGAGCATCATGTGTCCGCATGGAGCTTGGACCAGCTCCCTTCCTCTTCCTCCCTTCTTGTCTTTATCCCTGTGGGTGTGGGATGCTGGCTCCTCCCCCAACCTGTTTTCTGCCATGTTCACTTCTAGGAAAGGAGTCCATCTGACTCTAGTTGCTTCTGGCTCTGTAGCTCTCTCATTTCTTGCACCGTCCCATGCATTCACGCTGTCCTCTTGGTCGGGTGCTTTGTGGTAGGAACTGCTTGTCCACTCCGGTTTCTGTGGAGACAAAACCAGTACTCCTCCCTTGGGTAGATCAGTGCCCCATCCCTCTGTTATCCTTTCATTTTTGACCTCCCTTTTATCTCCCTATCCCCTCTCCCCCCTCATCTTTCTTCCATTACTGTGTTGCAGCCAACGTGTACCTCCCTGGGTTTGGTCCTCCCTACTCCCCTTACCCTACTTCTTGGACCAACTGTTATGGTACAGAAGTTTTCTCTTTTATACTCACCATACTGTTTCTACTTACCTCAGGGGGCTCATGCAGTATTTCTCATTTTGTGATTGACTGGCTTTGCTTAGCATAATTCCCTCCAGTTTTTCCCATGCAGAGATGTGTTTCATGTGCTTATCTGAGCTTTTGAGTGAGGCACAGTACTCCATTGTGTGTATGTGCCAGAGTTTGCTAATCCATTCTTCTACTGATGGAAATTTAGCTTGCTTCCACGTCTTTGAGATTGTGAATTGTGCTGCAATAAACATTGGCATGCATACCGCTGGCTGTGGTTTATTTCTTGCCTCTTCTGGGTATATACCCAATAGTGGTATAGCTGGATTGTAGGGTAGTTCAACTTCCATTTTCATTAAATATTGCCAGACTGCTTTCCACAGTGGCTGTACATATCTACACGACCGCCAACAATGTAGAAGTGTTCCTATTTCACCACATCTCCTCCAACATTTGTTGCACTCTGATTTTCTGATCTGGGCTAGCCTTAAGGGTATTAGATGATATCTCATGGTTGTTTTGATCTGCATTTCTCTGATGGCTAGTGAGCGGGAGCATTTTCTCATATGTTCATTGGCCATATGAACCTCCTCTCTAGTGAAATGTCTCTTCAGTTCTTTTTCCCATTTCTTCATAAGGTTATCTGCTTTCATCTTCTTGCATGGACCTCAGATTTTATAACTGTGCCTTTGGCCTTTTAAGTTAGGCTTCTTTAGCTAATTTACTGCTACTAAGCACCCAAGCCCTAGAAAAAAAAAAACATGCTGATTCAACCTCCTTTTAAAATACTGCAGAAGTTACAAAATCTTAAGGATGCTTGACTCTGAGGAAATTACACACCTTTTGTATTTCTTTTAGGGTTATAAATTAACTTCTTTAATCATACTATCTGCAAATATTTTCTCTTTATTAACATTGACCTAACGAAATTTAATCTGCCACCTCCAAATTTATATCTAAACCTTTTATTCTGATCAAACGAGTCATTCCTGAATTTGTGGCCACATAAAATCTTCCTTCTGGAATTGTATTATAGGCCCTGCTAGCATCATCAAGGCACTTTATAGGAAATGAAAAGGAGCAGCTGTGAGATAATAAATGCCAAGTTTAATTAAAAATCTTTTCATTTTCTAGTACCCCTTACACATGACTGTGGACTGTGCAAAGTGAGAGGTTTCCTAATTTGCTCTGTTCAGTAATGTCAGGGCAGGATTAGTTCCCACCTGGATCTGTAGGTGCCATCCCAATTACTGCTGTCTGCCAATGAAAATTATTAATCTTCTGTGTGACAGTTTCATGAGCTAAGCGTTTGGTTCATAAATGTGATTCCCAGATAGATTTCCTAGCAACAGTCTTGTTTACTGAAAATTCTGTCAAGAATAGTAGACCTACATTCTATCTTGATAAGTTGAGCTCAACTAGACAATATTCAGGGTTCATAAGTACCAAGGTTGAAAGAGACCATGACATCCTACTGAGCTCACTTAAGGGAAGTTGACATCCTCATAATCACAGATTTGGTAAGTGTCAAAGGAGCTAAGGTACTTTGATAGTATGAGATTCTAATTCTTGTGAGTATTACTTGATTTTACTTGCTTCCAATGTTCCTGTCATATCAATATTCTGAGACTTACGTTTTGTTGCTCATGTTACCTGTGGCTTTGTGGTAGCGTCTTGTTGCTAGCTGTCAGCTACACAGCTCCTACCTAAAGGCCAGTCTCTGCACAAGGGCACACAGTATGGGTGGAGCCACGTGATCCACAGGTTGCGCTGTATAGTTGATCATTTTGATTCATAAAATTTTCCAAAGTTGACAAAGAAAATAAATCAAATTGCATTCAATATAAACATTTCTGGAAGACTACATGAAGGTTTCGTTTATGTGTTTTGTTGTCATAAAGACCCAACTGTATAGTGAAAACTACAAGAGTGATAATTGAAAAAAGATGATTAGTAGTTTTAAAATTAATTTTCCAAACTTTCCTGATTATACCACACTGGAACTATAGGTCCTTAGCTTAAGGGGAAAGTACATACTGTACCTTTGCATGAATTTACCAATGATGCCATTAAAACGTCTTATCGCTATGGTAGTTCAACAGCTCAACACTAACAACAAGATTATAAATCTTAAATTTTAATTAAATTTAATAGCATTTTAAGTCATATACATAGCATAAATACAGACAAGTTGTAGCCACTTTCATTATTTTTCTTGGTACACAAAATAATTGCATTTTTATTTTATAGAGACTATTAGGGAGGATATATATATATATATATATATATATATATATATATATATATATCTATCTTAACCCTCAAATTGGGCCTTCATAGAATGGAGTAGTAAAAACTGGTAGAGTATTGGGAGTGTGTGCCTGTAACTACCTACCTTATGGTTAGAAGGCCAAGTCTAACCCATATGTAAACTTTGTTAAATATACTAGTTAAGAACAATTTCTGTTCATTTTTCTATTCATTCATTGTAATTTTACTAGTTTAGCTCTCTTTATAAAATTCAAGGAATCTAGCACAGCAAAAGATATCAATGATGAGTGAGAAAGGAATCAGATTGTTGCAATGAACTTCCAAGCCTTCTCCTGAACATTGGCTAGCCTGACTCCTGAGTGATATTGAATGTGGAGTAAACAATTAAATACTATAACTTCGCTGTAAGACAAGTGGATTCCATAAATCTCTGTTTAGTCCTTTTCCTGGTGATTGGAATTTGATGACCTAGAAGAGACAATGTAGTGCAAGAGTTAAGAATTTGGCTTTAAAGCTATACTAATTCTTTTATATTCTAATTCTATGTTGTATTTACTTCTTGTCTTAGAGAAAAACATGTAGCTCTTTGAAATCAAAACACTTCAATCATCAAAGAAGGAAACTATGACATTAGCTTCACATGTAATATGATGTGCTGTGTTCTTTAAAAGAAACATCTTATCAAAAATACTTAGGAAGTGCAAAGGACAAAAAGTGAGCAATCACAGTCAGATGTGATGAACAGCAGTCATGTCTAGGGAAGCTCTAGTACCCTTAAACATGTGACCAGCACTTACAGCTCAAGGAGTCCACTGAGAAAAAAAACATCCTTCTTTTGTTGCACAATCGTGACGTGTCTCCCAAACTGACCAAAAGTAACAATGACCAGGAAAGGGAATATTTTGAGGGAGAGAGGCTTTTTATTGTTTAAAAATTTTTATTAATACAAATTTTACATATCATAAACTTCCATAGTTAAGCTGCTTCTAAGATAGTTGTATATACATCATCACAAACGGTTGTAATGTACTTCCCTCTTCCACAATAATCTGTACTCTCCACTTCCCCTCACTCTTCCCCCATCCCCAAAAAAACATTGTATCAGTTATCATCTCTGCATCCACTCCTTCCGTGTTTCAGAAACTCGGAAACATAAGAGAAACAATAAGAACAAAAGCATAAAAAGGAATAATAAATTAAAATAAAAGAGTAAGAAAGTAGAGACCACCATCAATATTAAAATAAGTCAGAGAGAAAATTTCTGTCATAGAAGAAGTGAAAAGAGATCATTCAAGATAATGTGGTTGCTGCAGCAAAGTGTGCTACAGAAAGCAGATGGTGTTCAGCTATCAAATGGGATAGTATCTGAGGTCTTAAGGGCTTGTATTCAAACAAACAGCCATTTAAGGGAAACACTAAGCAGGTCTACATAGAAGAGCATATCGGTATGTGTGATCCAAAGATGATAGTAACAAAATCCAAATATAATGAAGGAAAAGTATCACAGTTTAAATTGTGAACATCCAATCTGTAGAGGGCTATAAGGGACAGTGGGAACCCCAAATCCATCTGTAGAGTATCTACAGATGGAGTCTCTGGCACATCTTCTCTGGCCACAGTCAAGGGATGGAGCAACCTTGCTATCAGACAGAGGTTATTGTAAACTCGATTATGATGGATGCCTGATCCATTAGTTTACTTCCCCAAATTTGCTCTAGGTTTAAATATTTCTTCCATGACAGAAATTTTCTCTTTGGTTTATTTTAAGACTTGCTAAGTTAAAAAAACATTTTATTGTTGAAGGGATCTAATGTCAAGCATCAAAGAACTAAAATTTTAACATAATAGATGGGGGGAAGTGTAGATTGGGGACCCAAAGTTCATCAATAGGTGAAGCAACATCCTCTTACAGGGAGGATGAGTCAGTTAAGGTACAGTGTGTAACAATAAAATATGCAACTTTTCTCTAGTTTTCAAATGCTTTCTCCCACCCACCATCATGATCCCAATTATGCTAGACAAATCCAGCTAGACCAGGGGATGTACACTGGAGTCAGAAACATGGGCAATCTAGGATAGATGATTCCTCAGGACCAGCGGTGGGAGTGGTGATACAAGGAGAGTGGAGGGATAGTGGAATAGAAAGGGGGAACCAGTTTCAGGAATCTACATATTACCTTCTCTCTGGGGCACAGACAACAGGGAAGTGAGTGAAGGGACACATCAGACAGTTTATTATACAAAAACATAATAAAATTTGTAAATTATTAAGGGCTTATGGGGGAAGGGGAGAGGGAAATATGGGGCGCTGGCACTGGGGCCCTAAGTGGAGGGAGGATATTTTGAGAGTGAAGATGGCAACAAGTGTGCAAATGTGGCCTGCATACAGTTTATGCATGTACAGGTCATGATGGGAGTTGTATAAGCCCCCAATAAAATGATTCATTAAAAAAGGGGGGGAAGGGGAAAGAGGAGCTTATACCAAGGACTCAAGTAGAAATGAAGATGGCAACATGTGTACAAATATGCTTGATACAAATGATGTATTGAATGCTATAAGAACTGTAAGAGCCCACAATAAAATCATTAAAACATAAATACAGAGAACAAAACATTTTATTGGGGCCTTTATTGGGACCCACATGCATCCATTGTCTCAGGCACATTTGTACATATGTTGCCAACATCGTTTTCAAAGTATTTTCTTTCTACTTGAGCTCTTGGTATCAGTTTCTCTTCTCCCTCTCCCCACCTCCTTTCCCCTCCCTCCCTCATGAACCTTTAATAATTTTTAAATTATTATTATTATTTTTCATGTTTTGCCTATATGATGTCTCTGCCCACCCCCTTTTCTGGCATCCATCTCCTTGGGATGGGGCTATAGCTAGGTCATTGTGATCAGTTTCCCCTTTCTCCATCCACCTTACCCTTACTCTCATGGTATGGCTATTCTAAATATTGGACCCAAGGGGTATATCTGTCCAGTATTCCCTGTGTTTCCAGCTCTTATCTCTACCAATGCACCTGCTCTGATCCAGCTAGATTTGTGAGGTGGAAGTAGGGTCATAATAGTGGTGGGTGGTGCTACACTGCACCCTGACTGGCCCGTGTTCTCCTCAGACACCTTCTGTCAAGGGATGTCAGATTGCTTACAGATGGACTTTGGGCCTTGGGGCAGCCACCTAGTCTGGTGTCAATTTGATGATTAAGAGTTTAGGGGTGGAGCCTAACCTATCAATCTGGAGATAACTAATGAGACCTTTGTGTGGGCATGTTTGAGAATTCTAGGAAATCCAGAACTTCCTTCTTAGAAGCAGGGAGCACTCACTCAGTGGGAGACTCTGCTGACATCACTCACTGCCTGAGAAACTCAGCTGGCAAGGCTGGGTCCTTGCGAGACATCCCTGAGGAGAAGCCACATGAACTTACCCTGATGAACTCAGATACCTGGACCTAGAAGAGCTATGAGTAGACTCCTGCCAGAGATGAGATTCTGAGTACACGCCTGAAAACAAAGACTCTCTACCCACTGGCTTGTGATTATTCTGCATTTGGCATCATTGCATGTGTTTCATGAGTCTGCAGAGGACTCTATAGATTGGTATCAGATATATGGGCTAATATCGAACTTATGACCTTGGATTGGGATGTTTTCTTAATGTACCATTACTCTTTATATAAAACTCACTTTTGTATACATATGCATATTTATGCATTTGTTTCTCTAGTCTCCCTGGAATAACACAGGTAGACTAATTCCACACACACACCCTTCCTAGACTAACACAGGTAACTCCAAGCTCCCTCCCCGCTCATTCACATTATGATTTTTTTCTCTGGCTCTATGATATCTGATACCTGCTCTCATCTACACCTCATGATCATGAAGGCTGGTGTGCTTCTTCCCTGTGGACTTTGTTGTTTCTCAGCCAGATGGACACTCTTTGTCTTCAAGCCTTTAAGAACCCAGATGTTGGGCTGAGTCCTGGGGGCATAAGTGGTTAAGTGCGGGACTGCGGCCCTGCGCGCTTGGCGGTTCAAATCCAGCAACGGCTCTCAGGAGCAGCGCTGAGTGGCGCCCACGACCACCAGAGGCAGTGCTACCCCCCCCCCCAAACCAGGCACTGTCAACTATCTTCAACTCATTTGCGTATGCACCTGCTTGGTATTCAACAATCGTGTTGGGAAGGTGAGCATCTCAGAGTACCATAGTACTAGAACAAAGTGTTCTTGTGTTGAGGGAGTACATGAGTAGAGGCCAAATGTCCATCCGTTTACTTAATACTAAACCTATAAATATATTTACAGAGATCTACTTCCACATTATCATATATAAATATATTTACATATGTACATGCTTGTATTTAGATCTCTATAAATGCCCTTTGCCTTCTAGCTCTTTAAGAACTTTTAATAGCATATCTTTTCTCAGTAAATAGAACTTTCTTAAAGAGTCTTGTTTAAAAAATATTTTTTTTGCCTTCCTTGGGGGAGCTCAGTTTCCATAGAGAAGCCTGGGATGCACAATGATCATAGAAGGACAGTGAAGCAAGCATTTCACTTCTAATGAAAACAAGGAGTGGGACAGACAAAACCGATCTCTTATCAATAGACTGCAATCCTCATACAAGGAACTCTCTATGAGCTTCAATCAAATTGGAAAAATATTGAACTTATAAAGCCTTGAATGATTTTTTTAAGATCTGAAAGACTAATCCATTGTATAAAGAGAGTATTTTATTACAAAATATTAATTTCATAATGTCAGGAAGGACATGGCATTATATATTCTTTATAGAATGCTTATATGTAAATGTATAAACTGGGCTGATTTAACTGCATAATTCACTGTTATGGAGTCGATGCCAATTCATAGCAACACACCTATGGGACAGGGTGGAACTTCCCTGGGAATTTCTGAGACTGCAACTGTTTTTATGGGAGAAGAGAACCCTGTCTTTCCCACCAGGAGGGACTGGTTGTTTGGAATGGCCACCCAGCACATAGCCATTACGCTATTATATCATAAGGTGTATTATGAGGGAAATACCCAAATACATATGGAATAACTTTAATCACTCAAGCACTATTAAGGATCTGGGAACCAAATTACATGTGATGGAGTATAATTGTTCAATATGGCTCTCCTATCTACATCTCTGCAACTCCTTCCAATGAGTAGGTGGGACTATACAAACAGGTTGTGGGTAGCACTAACACGTGCCAGAGTTTAAACCATCTACTTGTTTAGCTTTTATTTATTTCTTTGTTTAATGCCCTTCATAGATATTTTATTATGTATTGGATTAACAGACAATGTGGTTCACTGCTACTGTGATTTATAAGGAATATATATTATATCTGCTACTTGACAAAATAGAGTTGCAACCACATAACAGGGCTGGTTTGGGGCTTTGTACTTTTTAAACAATCTTATTGACACTTTAGCTCAAAACATTCCATTCATCAATTGCATCAAGCATATTTGTACATATGTTACCCTCATCATTTTCTAAACACTTTCTGTTTGAGCTCTTGGTATCAGTACCCCCCATGACCCCTTGATAAAATTATAAATTATTATTGTTTTCATATCTTACACCATCCACTCTTTCCCTTCCCCTGCTTCTCTGTTTTTCACTCCCCTGGAGTGGGAGCCAGCATGCATTGATCATTGCAATTGTTTCCCCTTCCTTTCCTCCTCTCCCTATCTTCATTATGCCATCTTTGTAGCTCGACTTCCATTTCTGTTCCTGAATGTATCATCTGACCTAGATTCCATGTATTGGAAGTTTTCTTCTGTACCAGTATATGCATTCCAGTTAAACCAGAATTCATAGACAGGACTGGGATCATGTTAGGAGGGAGCAAGAAAACCTCAAAGAATCAGAGGCATATTGTGTTTATCAGTGCTATATTGTGCTCTGGTTGACTTAGCCCTTCCTTGTGACCTTTCTGTGAGGTGCAGTTAGGTTTGACTCCCCTCATTCTCAACAATATCTTTTTTTGTTTTGTTTTGTTTGGGTTGCCTAAAGTCTGCTACTTGATTCTGTCGACACCTCATGATCAAATATGCTGGTGTGATTCATGTGGGCTTATTGTTTCTCTGCTAGAAGGCTGCTTATTTAACGTCAAACCTTTACTACTCCAGACTCTCTTTTGATAGCCAGGCACCAGCAGCTTTTTTCGTCACTACATTTACCCATGCACCTATTCTGTCTTTGGCAATTGTATCATGTTGGTAGCATCACAAAATGCCAGGTTGTTAAAACAAGTTATTTTTCTGTTGGGCGGGGGGGTGCTTGAGCAGAGACCCATACAATCCCCCCTCTATGTGTTTCCATTTAAATTTATATACGTAGGCCAATACCTTCATCTTTATAAATTAATATACTTAGGTAAACCTATGTTTACTGATCCATCCATAGCTTTGGTTCCAAGAGCACTCCTGTTTCCTTTTACCTTCCTTCTGCCCCATCATCATGTTTGTCCTTCTTCTGCCTTTTAGTAATTTCTCTCAACTACATTGCTGCTCCATCACCACCAGGATATCTGCATCCCCCTCCTTGTTGCTTTAATTCCCTACTCATTCCACTGCCCCTGGTATTGTTTGCTCCCTGCTCCATTTCTCCACCTTCTTGTCCTCCCGACACGTTCCTCCAGAGCCATTGGTACCATTGTTTTTTTCCCCCTAGGCTTGCTACCCATGCGTATCTTTTATAGGTAAGCAAAATAGCAATAACAGAGACAAAACAAAGCAAACAAGATTGAATAAAAACAAAAAAATTAAAAAGCGAAAGAGCGTACATATTTCCAGGTCTATCCACTGAACTTTATGACTATCTCCCCACTGGGATTTTGGATCATGACCCTCGAATTGGACATCCATTTGGGCACTCTGCAGGCATTTTGTGGCTTTTCTCTTCTCCTGTTGCTGATCTGTTATGTTTCCTTCTTGGTCCTTCCCACTGTGGAGGTGGTCAGAGTGAACTCACTCCCCGATGTGTGTCCCCAGTATTGTCCTTTGCCTCAGAATGCTCTAGGGATGGGACATCATGTGATGAGATGATGTTGACTTCACAAGCCTTTCTGTGTCTTAGCAGCTTCCTGCAGGGACTTCATGCTTAGGGCTTGGTGTGCCAGTAGGGGGTCTGGTCCCTTGCTCTCTCTTTATCCTTCTTGGTTTGTTTCTGTATGGAAGTGATAGGCCGGCCCATCTCCCTAACTTGTAGGTTTAATGTTGTCTTCTGTAGCACAAAGTAATTCTAGGGGTGTGTGGTCCATTGACTCTAATTGGGCCCAGTCCCATAGACCTCTCTGTTCATGGGTTTCTCCATGTAGCTGACATCAACCTCAAGGTTTCACATGCCATGGTCGGGTCTCCACAGCCATTTCTGTGGAGACATGAACAATACCCTTTCTCTGGGTGGATTAGTGCCCTACACCCCCAGTGTCATAGTCATACCCTCACACCTTTCCTCCCTCCCATCCTGCTACCTTTCCTCTTCTTTGTGTTGGAATGACATGTACAGACTTGGGTTTGGTCTGTCTTTCACACAATTATCTATGTCTTGACCCATAAAATATGAGTTCAATGGCTTTTTCTATTCCTCCTGTGCTGATTATACTTACCTCCATGGACTCATTGAGTTGTACTTAGCCTGACTCAATTTCCCTTTGCCTTAAATATTGCCAGATAGCTTTCCACAGTGGTTGTACATATCTACACGATCACCAGCGATAGAGGAGAGTTTCTATCACACCACATCTCTTCCAACATGTGCTGCTCTCTGCAGTATGCCTTCTTCGACGAATGCAATTCAATTAACAACAAGGTATAAATTACCCCTTTGTTGGATTCTAACTCAAATGCATCTTGGCAAGTTGGTCTAGTCTGAATATAACCCCTTGTTTTGATATTCTGCCCCATGCTTGTGTACATTATTCCAGGTAATCAGAAATTTTGGTGATTTTGCTCATTTCCACCATAACCCAACCAGTAGCTCTTTAATAGTATTATTGCTTCAGAAACAAAATTTTCAAACTCTTTCTTGATGGTAAAATGTCAACGAATTTTATGGGAGGTTAAGCTTCATGCTTTTTTTAAAAAATAAATTCAGTAAATGGACTCATTTATCAAAATAAAAAATATATAACAGGATAACTGATGCAGCCTACAATCATTCATGTGTCAGCCATAATCTGTTAAGAGTGATTTAATTTGAAAAGTATACTATAGTATAACGAGGAAACTTTTTTGTTCTGTAAATATTGTCAATTCATCATAGATTCTTAACACACTTGAGCTTACCTTCATCATATTTACTTATTTACCTAATACTTAAACAAATGTCGGTAGTGATGAGTTTAGAGTTTGCTCTAACAATACTACATTCTTAAATTGTTAAAAATGCATCTATCCACACAATTACATTCTTTCTGTCCAAATCCATCTAAGTACACTTTTAATGTGCACATAATTCTAGGCACTAAAACAGTGGCAAGGGAAGTAATTTGTCCTCTTTGTTTTTAAACAGTTTTATTAGGACATGAACTAAATATCATAGTATTCAATAGTTCAATCATACCAACAAAAGTTGTTCAATAATTAATGCAATCAATTTTAGAACATTTTATTTTCCTTGTATTCTGTTATTAGATCTTTTACCCACTTCTTTTCTCTAACTCAAGAAGACACCAGATTCACCCTTTCTGAATTCTATACCCTGAAAAACATAGAGAAAAAAAGGAGTCAAAGAATCTGGCAACAGTAACAAAACAAAATCGAGAAAAACCCAATTTGAAATTAAAACAGAAAATATGAAAAACAAGACCAACTATAAAAATGAGTCAAAAGGGAGATCCAGTGATAAAGGGCTAGCTGCCATAATCACTTTCCATTGCTAACAAGACCTCACATCCTTGGTTCCTGTGTGCGTTTTCTTTTTTTGTAGTTCAGTGATCGAACTTTTAAATGGGTTGAAAAAGAAGATCAAATCAGTTGTTATATTTTAACCTGGCTATTTCTACTCAAGGCCATTCACAGCCCCAACTACGGTGATCTATGTATGTGTGGATCCTACAACTGGATGTTGGACTTCCACTGTCATCCATAGCTTTCTTCAAACCAGGTGCTCAAAATTTAAACTCTGATGATGTCCTTCCTACATTCAAATTTAGATTATATTTTTTACAATCCTTGGATCACACAGGCTGGTGTGCTTCTTCCATGTGGACTTAGTTAATGCCTCACTTTAGATGGCTTCTTGCATGAAAATAAGCCTTGAAGACCCTGATGCTATTCTTTTGTATAGGTAGGCACCATCTAGTTTCCCCATTTTGGTGTAGCACCAATGATCTCTTCATGAGGGTATCAATCAGGACCAAGACATAGGAACTAATTAGTCTTCAACTGGGGCTAGAATTAAGCATCCTCCAAGTCTGGTCATATATTTAAAATTTATATTTATCTGTGGCTTACTTTGGAGACATCATTGACATTTTATTTTAAGAACATTATCCCTCATAAACTCACTCCAGATAAGTTTTTATAATTATTGTGGAAAATGGTACAACAAATTAAAATGAAAATATGCACAGCAATATACAGAAAATTTGATGCTACATTATAATAAAAGATTTTACAAAACTTGACCATTACATATAACATAATATAGATGGATTTCACCATTCACCAATTGAGATCAGTATATATAATTATGTCTAAGGTGTTTGTAAGCCTACAGTTTAATAACATATTGATCCCATATTAGGTTCTTTTTTAGACAAATTTATTCTTAGAACATGCTTATGTAACTGCGTAGCTGGAGGCTAAATCCAGGAACAAAAATGCTATATCTTGCTGGTGTATCTATTGTTGATGTTTTCTCTTCAAACCCTAAAGAAAGTAAGAAATCATGTCACAATAAATCATAGGAAGCAATCAGGTTTCCAAAAACCAAAATGCAAATTATTTTATAAGAAATAAACCACTAGAAAATGTAGATTATAATGGTAAAAATATTTTTGGGCAAGCAGTTTTTGGTTTTTTGCTCCTATAAATAGATATAAGAATACACTGGGCAATGCAGTATTTAACATAGTAATTGGAAAATCACAGTTATATTTCTTATTGATTTGTATCAGATGTAAAATTAATATTAATCTTAAAATTTATTTTTCACCCTATGACATTTTCATTCTAAATCTTCAGTTTAATTATTCAAAAATTACTTTGACAATTGTTTATTTTTATTAGTACAGTACATGCAATGAATAAGCAACACATAAATATATAAGTAATCAGATACTTGATTATGAAGGAAACTTAGCCACTTTTTGGTTTAAAAATTATTTTCTTAGAGTCAATATCTAATGTGTCTTTACTTTTGGGCTAACATTATCTAACTTATCTTTATTGTTTGGCTAATACTGAATTTGTAATATTTAAAAAATATTTTCATGATTACATATTAAAATTAAAATCATGTCATTTAAATTCATATACATGAAACATTGTGTTAGTCTGGGTAGACTAGAGAAACAAATTCATAGACAACGTGTGTATGAGAAAGAGCTTTTTATACAAGAGCAATTGAATATGGAGAAAACATCCAGTTCAAATCCGTAAGTGCAAAATTAGCCCATATGTCCAATACCAATGTATAAAATCCTCTTCAGACTAATGCAACACATGCAACGGCATTGAATGCAGGAAGAACACTGGGCAATGAGCAGAAAGTCTTGTGGATCCAGTGGCACTGGAAACATCTCAGTGCTGGTGTGAGTCTCCATGTGGCTCCTTCAACTCCAGAGTTCTAGCATAGCTGCATGTGTCTTATCCGCAGCTATGTCTCCCAGACAGTGAGCCTTGTTCTGTCTCCAGTGAGCTATTTGTCTACTTAGCACCTTCAAATGAGGTCATCGAGATGCGACCTGATTGAGACACTAAACTCCACTCCTTCACACATCAGTTTCAAGTTGACAACAGATAATATAACTAACACAGACATAAAATGAAATTCATGTGTTACTCTATGAGCAATGTATATATATCAATATTAACTGAAGAGACATGCCCACTCTAGAACCAACCTCAATAATCTCAGAAACTTCTTATAAAGAAGAACAATTATTTAAATGCCTACACAAGCTCTGTTATTTCACATCTCTGCATTGTTCCTACTGAAATAAATGATCTTATTGTAAAACTATCACGTACATTGGAACAATAGTGAGGAAAAGCAAATTTAGAGGCAAACTTTGGACAACATTGTCATGAATCATGGTTGAAAGCAACATCAATCTCCAAATTATTAATTAGGCCCTTTAATGAGGCCCTTTAATGGGTTTGGCCCAATTTTGCCAAACTGCCAATGAAGAATTTTTGGTTTGCAATTGTTGTCAGGCATTCAGTTCCTTCAGAAACTCTTTCCTCAAACTTTCCTGTAGAGCCAACGCAGTGGTCCACTCAAGTTTTCTAAAAAACTCATATCACGCTCGCAATGACAAATCTTGTAATGAATTCAGAACCTCCTAAGAGTCAGATGTGAGAAATTACATGGAAAAAGAGACCATGCCTTAAATACCATTCCTACCACCCTCAACCAAATCGCCTGGGCCATCAGTCTAAATTATTCCTTTCATTGTTACACACTCAGTTTTATTGCCCACGCTGAGTCCTTGAGCATGGCAGAAGACGCTCCTGATGGATGATAGAAACCAGATTTCCACCACAGCAGAAGACAGTTTGAGGAGCCCAACTTGTCCACAGCGGCTAATGGAAGGGCTCAAAACAAGGTTGCTCTGTAAAGACCAAAGACTCGACAGATCCAAGAGTTGCATGGCAAACATTTCTACTCAAGCCCAACAGAGGTATGTTTGGTTTTCTTTCAGGATGAAATTAGAAAGTTCTTTCTAAAAGGAAAGGCTCAAATTAAAAAAACAAAGCAAAAACACCAGGAATAGAGCAAATGAATGCAGAGTTGTGTGTGTGTTTGTGTGTGTTAGCTCTGGTTCCTATTACTCAATTATAGTGGAGAGACCTCAAATTCATTGCACAAAAGAGCAGCTTCTCTACCCTAAACTGCAGCCATATTTCTTCTCACTCTGTCTCCTTCCCAGTCATTCCCTAAAGCCCTGGTTAGTCAATGCCCCCTTCTACTTGTCCAGAGTGCTATGTAAGTGGTTGTGGATTAGGCTACTAACTGCAGGATGAACAGGTTAAAACAACCAAACTCTGCTGGAGAAAGGCAGGACTTTCTATTCTATTAAAGGGCTATAGCTTTGGAAACTCACAGGTGCTGTTCTGCTTTGCCATACAGAGGAGCTATGATTTGGCAATAATTTAATGGTAGTGAGTTGGGGGGTAGTTTATTGTTTCTTATAAGTGATACAAATATCAGACTAACAATTGGAAATACAAGTATATTTGTATTTCAACTAAATAAAATTTAAGAGATTAATAATAAACTGATACGAAAAGTAATCAAAGATTAGTGATTTTGCTATTAAGTGTCATCAACTCAGTTCTAATTCATAGAAAGCCTTCATCCAAGAAAGCAAATGTTGCTTAGTCCAGTCCCATTGATGCTGTGCTTTGAAGCTATGGTGTCAATTCATCTTGTGGAGGGGCTTTCTCCTTTTGGTTGACTTTCTGATTCTACCAAACATTATGTCCTTCTACAGGAATATGGCCCACCTGACAACTTATGCAAAACAAGTGAGATGAAGTCTTGTCATTCTGGCTGTATTTCTAAGCTAACTTTTTCAATATTCTTTGTACAGTGTATCTCACTAACACCATAATTTGAATGCATCAAATGCACACAGAGGTGTAGAAGAATTTTTAATAATACTCTTTATCTAGACATTGGCTACAGAGGCATACCAAGGGAAAGTCTCAAGATTTGCTCTCTGACTAGAAAGAAATTAAGTTAGCAATCAGCAGCAAAAAGACGTAAATAAGCAATTCACATTTTTTATGCATTTTAAAAGCAATTCTATTACTGACAGTGTTATGCTTCATGATCTATCTTGAAATGTTCTCTTTGATGAGGAAGATGAAGCCATTACTCTTCATTTTGCCATTTCAGGCACAATAAGCTATGCCACTATCTGATTCAAAGTGTTTAATACTGGTTCATTTCTGTTCACTAATGCCTAGGACATTGACCATCAAGCATTCCATATTTGATCCATGCAGCGTCTCTAGATTTATACATTGTTCATACCCAAACCAATTATTAGTGGATCGTTAAACTAGTTCTTCTGAGTTAGGCCTGTTAGTAAAGCCCTGGTGGCTTTACTTCATCCATATAATTACTTAGAGGAGGTCACTTCCAGTATTGTTTTGAGTGCCTTTCAACTTTATGCCACAATTAAAAAACTAGTAAGTACACGAAAAATGATGAGGATAAGAAAGGAGAAAATGTCCTAAGGTTGATTGTGGTAATGAATACACAACTCTTCTTGATATGATTGAGTATTGAATTGGATGATATGCAGATGAACTACCAAAAAATTGTGCAAGAAAAAATTAAAATAGAATATTTCAAGATCTATCTAAAAGCACAGTACTGTCAGTGATAGGAAACTATATATACATGTCCACAAAGAAAACCAGAGACTATTGCTGGTACTCAAATCATGCATCTAAGAATTATACCCAAAGTGAGGAAATCAAAGATTATAACCAAAGTATGCACTCTGATATTGATCAAACCCACAGTCAAGAAGCATTGATCATTTCTAGTTATTAGGATATGAATATTGCAAAAAAGTGACTAGTCGTATAAAATATGTTCTTGGCAATAAAAATGATCCTGGAGATCACAATAGAATTTGCAAGAAAAACATTACACATATTGCAAAAAGACTTTTAAAGCAATATAAATTTTTCATATAATTTAGGTTCTCTGATTATTTGCTTCATATACAGATTGAGTAAGTATGGTGAGGGGCTATAACCCCGATGCATGTCTCTTCTGATTTTTAGACGCAATATTCACTTCATCTGTTTGCACAACTGCTGCTTGATCCATGTACAAATTCCACAAAGGCACAATCAAGTGTTCTGGAATTCCGGCTCTTCATAACACTATCCATAGTGTATTATAGTACACACAGTCAAATACCTTTGCATAATTAATAAAATGCAAGTTAAAATCTTTCTGATATCATCTGCTTTGACTTGACCCATTTGAGGTCAGCAGTGATGTCATTTAACCGAAATCCTCTTCTGTGTCAAGCCTGGACTCTTTGCCATTCCCTGTGTATACACTATCACAACAGTTGTTATATAACCGTCAGCACAACTTTACTTGTATGTGATATCAATGATATTGTTCTATAATTTCCACTTTCTATTGGGTAATCTTTCTTAGGAATGGGCACAGATATGGATTTCCTCCTGTTGATTCACCACGTACTTGTCTACCAAATTTGAATGTACAGATTATATTATCAACTGATATTATTCATTTACAGTATTGTAAGGATTTTCTGCAGATAATTTAAAAATGGTTGTACCAATACCTAAAATTGTAAAACCCAGAAATTCAAGCCAAATTTAGAAGAATATATTAATTGAAGTGTATCACTGGTGATGTCAGATGGATTTCAGTTGATAGCAGATATCACCAGAAAGATTCATAGCTGTTTTATTAATTTGTTAAATCCATTCAAATGTTTGGATTTATGATTAAAAATGGATAACAATGTGAAGAATGGGAAACTCATAACATGTCATTGTGTTTATGACAAACCTGCACATAGAAAAAAGAATACTTCATGACTTAAATTTTTTAAAGGTATGTGTCAGGGTTTTGATCTTTTGTCATACTTATTTTATCTATATCCTGAGGAAATGCCAAGAATAGGCACTCTATGAAGGATAAAAGGGCATCAAGATTGCAGGAAAGCTTGCTGCTATTTTACAATATAAAATTTTCACCTTACTTGTTGAAAGTACAAAGATTTTGAAACACTAATGATAAAAAAGCCTTTTATGGGTTACACATAAACATTAAGAAAAAAACTCACAATTGACCAAGGTGTAAAATTATTTTTAAAAATAGAGCAAAAATTGAAGTTGTTGAAGATTTCAACAACTTGATCCTACAATCAACACTCTTATAAACAGCAGTGAAGTAATTAGCAAAATATCTTGTTCAACAAATCTGCTGTGAAGTATTTAAAAGCATGTATATTGTTTTGAGGACCAATATTCCTCAAGACATAACATATTCAGTAAGCCAGTACCTTTTAAGAAGAAGGGATTACTGCTTGATTTAAAAACAGGAAAAGCATGCAATAGGGTGGTATCTTCCCACCCTCCTTATTCAATCAGTATGATGAGCAAATCATAAAAGAAGTTTGCTCATACGAAAAAGAATGTTGCATCCATATTAGAGAAAGGCTTATTAACAACTTGCAGTATACATTATCACAGAATCCCTTGATGAAAGTGAGAACTGTGACACTTGCGATGAAGATCATGGATTGCAGCGTTCACTATGGATTATAGCTCAATGTCAAGATCAAAATCTTCAAAACTGGACTAACAGATAAATGAAGAAAAGTTTGAAGGATTCATGATCATTGCTTGTGAAAGAAATTGTTGAAAGATAAAAAGTCAATTCATATTAAAAACATGCAAGATGTCTTAAGAGTATTGAGAAACATGGGTTTTATTTTGAGGAACAAGGTGGGCCTCACTCAAACCATGGTATTTTCTATGTCCTCATATGCATGTCAAAGTTAGACAGTGCTTCAGGAAGACCAGGGAAGAATTGATAAGTTCAGATTGTTGTGCTGATTAAGAATGTTGAAAGGACCATAACCTGCCAGAAGGACAAACAAATCTATCTGTCCTGGAAGAAGTATGTCAGAATGCTCCATAGAGGCAAGTGTGTTAGTCCGGTAGACGACAGAAACAAATTCATGAACACTCTCACATATATAAGAAAGAGCTGTATATACAAGAGCAATTGAAAATTGAGAAAGCCTCCCAGCCATGTCCAGATCAAGTCCATAAGTTCAATATTAGCCCATATGTCCCTCCCAATCTATAAGGTCCTCCTCAGATTTCTGAAACACCTGCAGTGACAATAAATGCAGGAAGATGACAGGCCAGTGGGTGCAAGGGCTTGTAGATCCAGTGGCAAGAGAAGCATCTCAACACTGGCGGGGATCTCCACACAGCTATTCCAGTTCCCAGGGCCCGGGGTCTATCAGTGTAGTGCCATGTGTCTTGTCATTCTAGTGTCTCTCAGAAAGCGAGTCTTGAGTCTTGTTAGGAGAGAGTCTTCATGGGAGTGAGCAGAGAGAGACAGTGTCTTGCCACCAAGGAGGGAAAACAGGAGTTCCCAGATTTCTCCCAGCCCAGGCCCACACAGAGGCCTCATTGGCTATATCCTGATTGACAGCATAGACTCCACCCCTACACTCATAATCCTCAAATGGACACCAGATGGTGTAACGACCCCAGCAAGGGTGGTAAGAATTAGTCACGCATAATGTGAACATGCTGTCAGAGGAGAAAAGTCTCTGGAGAAGGATATAATGCTTGGTAAAGTTGAGGGGCAGCAGAAAAGAGGAAGGCCCTCAGGGAGCTGAATTGACACAGAGGCTGCAACCGAGGGCTCACACATAGGAATAACTGTGAGAGCGGTACAAGACCTGGCGGGGTTTCTTTCTGTACCGCATGGAGTCCCTCTGAATCAGGGCCAACTCAGTGGCCCCTAACCACAACAGCATTAAGCAATTTATATCCACTCCCACCTGCCATCAGCTTGCGGCAACTAGATGTCTTCACTCAGCCTTTATTAATTTAGCTATCCTGCATATGTCACATAAACAAAATCACATTCTATTATTCTTTGTGTGTGAAAAGTTGGTTTTTAATGGAAATGGTGTAGTTAATGCCAGGAAAATTAGAAAAAGAGGCAATAAAGATAAAGACTGATTAGAACTTATATGAAAAAAATAAAACATATTAATATGGCTGAGGAATAGAATGAGGGAAATGAAGAGAGGGGAAAGACATGGATGGAAAGAAAGGAGACAGTATTGGAAACAATTACAAATGCAATATAACTTATAAAATGAAAACTTAATACACTATGAAAATTGCTAGGAAAGTTGCAAAGAAAACTCATAATATACTCAACATTACTACTTTTGTGAAAGATTAAATTAAAATCACTGTGAGAAATCACTCAAACAAAAATTAAGGCATGTAACTATGATGGTGGGAATTTATTGGTATAACCAACTTGAAAAACACATTGACACTATTTAGGGAAGTGAAACATGAACATTTATTATTATTCAGTCATTGCTTTATCAGATATACACCTTGAATTTACTTTTGATCTCATGCATTATGAGAAATATGAAAAAAAATGGTGATGGCAGCACTGTATAAAATACAGAAAAAATAAAACAATTTCTCTGATGCAATCACCCATATTATATAGCGCAGCAAATATCTGAGATGATATATAAAATAATCATAGGGACATAATCTTAACAAAAAGGCAAGAAGACTGCAAATATGAAGGGCTTCATAAGGCTGAAAGATAAATGAAATGAAAAGGTGATGAAATAGTTACACAAATTTTTTGAAGTTTGCTCACAATATTCTAACACAAGTCAAATATATTGAAAGCAAGTACATACATCTATGGTCTGCAACTCACACAGATGTTTACAATATGTAATTCAGGACAGTGATTCTGGAATTTGAGACAAGAGGATAAATAAGGAAGAAGAACAGCAGTGACTAGAATGTCATGGGTGATGTTCTGGTTTTTAACTGATGAAGTTCTGAATGTAATTTCATTGGTAGGACTAATAACTTATCTAATAATTTCAGATGTAATTTTGGTCCTTCAAAGATTATATACTTCAGAAAACTATTGGGAAAAAGCATGAATATGAATATATTGAAAGCAAATTATTTCATATATCAAAGAATATTTAACCACTGATATCACCTATGCCCCTTTTTTCAGTGATCTACAGTTTAGAATTTGGCTCTCTTTGATGGCTTGGATCAATTTTGAAAAGAGATCAAGAAGTTTTGTCCAAAATTATTATTTTTGGGGGGGCATCACTGCCCTCTGGTGGGAGTATGAGGCCCAGCCTTGCTCCTGGAGAGCTGCTGCTGGATTTGAACCCCTAGCCCAGTGGGCCACAGTCCCTCACACAACCACTATGCCACCAGGGCTCAGCCTTAAATTTATTTTTAAAACACCTTTTCTTTCCAAACTATTTTATCAGGAGCTAAACCAGACTTCATACTATATCACTGTTCAATGATATCAAGCAGTATTGTGCAATTGTTACCAAAATCTATACAAAAACATTGTCTTCCCTCCTGTATTCCTCCTTAACAGCTCCAGCTCCATACCTTCCCCTACTGTACCCTCCAGGCACCCAAATATGAATTATAACTCTATAAGTTCCTCTATACTGGGTTTCATATACCATAAAACATTAAAAAAACAAATAACAAAGATTTGTGAATGCTACCAATAATGCCAAAATACAACAGGGGCAATCCCAAATATGAGAAACAAGAAGAAATATTTAAAAAAACATATCAGCAAATGGTCAAGAGAGAGGAAGGGGACATTGTCTACGGAGTAGCTGTCAGGTAAATGTCTGATGAGTTCCTCATGGGCATGTAGGCTGCCCTGTAAGAGGAAGGAGGGATGCTGATGGGAAAAACAAGGCAAGAGAAGGGGGAGAGAGCAACCACATCTGGGGAGCACAAGCACATGTCTGTTGGTAGGAAAAGAGGGAGGACCAATCTCCAGTTGGTAAAAAGAATGACTAAACATGCCTTTGGGGACCCTCAGGCAGTGAGCATCTCTGGTGATATGCACTGAGTGGGCCACATTTACCCAGGATTCTGGGTACATCCTGGATGACACAGCTGGGTGCTTTGAAGGTCAAGACATTGAATCATGGCTCTTCAAGGCACACAGTATGCTCCAGAAGTTGTATCAGTGAGATCTGATGCTGGAAAGCCCCTGGAAGACCTAGACTTGTCCTCAGACACCCTTGTAATCTGAGGACTTTATTGAACGATGTCTGAGAAAGTAGAAAACAGCTATACCACGATTATTGAACTGGTTGACAAACTTAGTCACCAATCCTTTATATGCTATATTAATTTATATATTATTCAGACAAATCTGTGAGTAATACACAGCGATTGTTATCATAATTTCTCCTGATAATTTACCCCCATTGTTAGTATAAATAGTGTCCAGCTCTGAAAGAATCAATTCTGGACAAGTGAATAATTCAAGTACTGTGATAGGAAGTTAACTTCCATTGGCCCAATATCCCTCCCTCAACAGGAATTTTAAAAAATAGTACCAGGGGCTAATCAAAGACAATATTAATGGGAGATAGTTATGCCCCAGGGGGAATCATTGATAAGACTGTCTGCCATAAATTAGCAAGGAGATTTTGAAAGGGAGCCAAAGGCAGATTAAAAATAAACAAACAAACAAACATAGGTTTAGGAATGGGTTTGGAGCTCTTACTAAATCAGTGGTTCTCAACCTTCCTAATACAGTTCCATTCATACAGTTTCTCCTTTTGTGGTGATTCCCCAACAATAAAATTATTTTCATCGCCACTTCATAACTGTAATTTTTCTACTGTTATGAATTGGGCATTCTTGTGAAAAGGTCGTTCAACCCCCCCCCCCCAAGGGGTTGAGAACTGCTGGACTAAATCCTAGTATCAATTGAAGAACAATTAGTTCTTTCATCATAGCCCTGCACAATACTTGTCCTCAGGAAGGGGACACAGAAAATATGGGTGCCATAGCAAAATATAGCATTAAGGGGTCCAATTGACTTCAGTTTGTCAATCTTGTATCTTGCTACTTTATTAAATCCCTCAATTGTTTCCAACAATATTATTGTGAATACTCTGGGATTTTCTCTATATAAAATCATTTCATCTGCAAATAGCAAGGGGTTCACTTCTTTGTCCAATTGTACTCCCTTAATTTCATACTGTTTCATTGTGATTTTGCTAGAATATCCAGCACAACGTAGACGTAGAAATACGAAAAGGGATATATTTGCTGTCCAGTGAATGTGAGATTCACTATTGTTTTTTTTAATATAGATTTTATTGGGGGTTCATACATTTAATACATCATTTAGTACATTTAATACATCATTTGTATTAAGCACATTTGTATACATGTTGGTACATTCATCTATACTATCTACATGAACTCTTCCAGCATAAGCTCCTCTTCCCCTCATTCCTCTAGTTCTTTATTTTTTTAATTCCAATTTCCCATATTTCCCCTTCCCCCTTCTCCTCCCCCATGAACTTTCAATAACTTACAAATTGTTATTACCTCTTCATATCTTACACTGTATAATGTGTCACTTCACTCACTTCCTCCCTCTGCCCCCCGTTGTCCATACCCCAGAGAGGAGATCATATGTAGATCTGGGAAATTTGTTCCCCCTTTCTACTCCACCATCCCTCCACCCCTCACTCCCCACTAGTCTCAAGGGATTATCTATCCTAAAATTCACGTTTTCGACTCCCATGTGCATTGTCTGGTCCAGCCAAATCTGCATGGCAGAATTGGGATAATGATAGTCGGTGGGAGGAAGCATTTGAGAACATTTCATTGCTACTACACTGCAAATAGACTAGCTCACCGCCTCACGATAACCCTTCTATAAGAGGATGTCTCTTCACTTATTGATGCATTTTGGGTCCCCAATCTGAGCTCCCCTTCACTAATAATGATATATCTCTTAGGTCTTTGATGCTTGATACTGGATCCCTTTGACACCTCATGGTCATACATACTGTTAGGCTTCTTCCATGTGGGCTTGCTTCTTAGATAGATGGCCACGTATTCACCTTCATTTCTTTAAAACCATAGACACACATCTTTTGATAGAGGAACACCATCAGCTTTCTTCACATTTGTTTATGTACATATTTGTTGTCAGCGATCATATCAGGAAAGTGAGCATATAATGTTATGATTATTAGTTCTTAAAACCTAATAATTGATCCCTTTGGTATCTCTTAGTCCCATAAGCTGGTGTACTTCTTCCCTGTGGGCTTTGTTGCTTCTGAGCTGGATGGCTGCTTGTTTATGCTCAAGCCTTTAAGACCTCAAACATATATGTTTTAATAGCTGGGCACCATCAGTTTCCCTCACCATATTTGCTTATGCACACATTTGTTTTCTGTGTTCATGTCAGGGAGCTGTGCATCATGAAATTCCAATTTAATAGAACAAAATTGAGGAAGTAACTGATTGAGGTCTAATGCCCATCAGCTGTCCTAATTCTAAGCCAATGAGTATTTGCATATTGACCTATTGGTTTTTTTATAAAGGATCTTTATTTTGAGGAGTAAATTCATTTCTAATCCTATCTCATTAAATCCTTTAGTAGGAATAGGTTTTGGATATTGTTGAATACTTCTTCTGTATCAATTGATACGATTGTGTGGTTCTTATTCTTTATCTTTTATGTGGTAGATTGCATTAACTGTTTTCAAATACTAAACCATACTTGCATCTCTGGCATGAATTGCACTTTATCTTGATGTATTACTGAAAATCATTTTCTCCTCTTGTTTTTATGTGTGCACTAATTCCTATAAAATGACCTCTGATAATTGTGTTTGCTGGGTCCCATAGTTTTCGGTGTGTCATGTTATCATTTTCCTTTTTCTTAGGATCATCTTCATTTCATTTCTTATTTAGTCTAATCCCCAATCATTTTTGAGTAGTTTGGTTTTGAGTCTCTATGAGAAAGTTCAACATGGCTTAATGAAAACTGAAGAGGAATTGATGCATCTTAGAAGCAAGTGAGGCTATTTTACTACCAGCAAGAGTCAGGGGTAGAACACATCCTCTGAACCTTAAGATCCCTGTGTAATAAATCACCTTATGCTGGAAGACATCTTTAACTTCAGAGGAATGACCTCAGGGAACTAGAGGCAGAAGCAGCAGTTGGACCATAGCCAAAGAATGAGAGAATAATGGACTTCCAACTCTGGGAACAAGTTAGCTGAGTACTTTTGTGCAGGAGACTGGCTTGTGCAGTGGGGTACCTATGGACACTTACTTCAAGGTGGTGGGTTTACTGATCCACAGAGTTGTAACTAAATGCCTTTGGATGAAAGTTCATAGCTGAATGCCAAGGCTGTTGGGCATTTATTAGCACCACAGAAAGAACTTTATAAGTTGTAGTGACTAAACATCTCTATTCTGAGCATTTCCACCTGAACTGTAATGTATTAACTTCAACAAAAACTTCTCTGAGCATTGTCTATGAGTTATGTCTGGTCATTGTCCTGGAATATAGAACCTAGTCAAAAAAAGTAGAGAATGTTTTGTCAAACAGCAATAAATGTGTGTGGGGAGTTGTTGTCTGAGACAGAGCAATGATATTCTACATCTAAAGCAAATATCTAATGACTTGTAAAGGAGTTAGCCAAAAAAGGTTCTAAAGTGGATGAAGCACCCCTTTGATACATAAATTTATGTACATCGTTATTGAGCAAGAAGATCCTTGGTGGAATAGAAGTGTGTTCCAAGTTGGGTTGCTAATCACAAAGTCAGCGGTTTGAAACCACCAGCTATTCTGTGGAAGAAAGATGAGGTTCTCTACGCCCATAAATTGTTTGTTCGGGTCCAGGGGC